>JAWDGP010002247.1:142500-372443 GCA_033675545.1 Elysia crispata
GGAAAGTCTAGATTTTGGTTACGACTAGTAGATGTAGATCTAAGCAAGATATCCGCTGAGGCCACAATAAAAGTGAGAGAGCGTGAACGATAAGCGATAGATTACGCTAGCTATAAGCGATACATTTTGGGGTGGCCACAGGAATGGCCATGACCGGATTGATAGCTTCAGTTAGCGAGACGCAAGCGTAGAGCGGTAAAACTGGGTAGGTGGTCATAATTTGAGCGGATTTTCTCAAGCCTGAAGCTGTGGCAAGCCAGCTTGGAGTAGCTTGTAGTTGTATTAATACGTTTTGTATTCAGAGACAAAGATCGCTGCTCACTTGAGACTTCAACATATCTCAGAATATGCTTCAATGGACTGCAAAAGGAAGTATCCAGTACACCCTATCAAGGCTAAAAGCGCAAAATTTGGGGAATACAACTATTTGCCAAATTATTTAAAAGATGATGCGGAAAGATTTCGGTCATGGTGATTGTGATGGTGATGATGTTCATCATCATCATAATAATGATGATGATATTGATGATGATAATTTTCTACGATACGTTTTGAGGTTTGCGGCGCCGCATTTGTAAGTATTCACACCGACATACAGACCATTGTGCATATTATTCATATCTTTGTATCACATTATCTTCTAATAGTGCTGTTGTTTTATCTATGTTTCGTTTTATCTATGTTTCGTATGTCAATTTAAATGTGTCGTATGTTAATTTCATTTAACCTTGGACATTATTTATTAATGTCGTGATCTACGTTTGTTGCCAAATAAATAAGTAAATAAGCTTAAACTAAATTGAGACTATTTGTAAATCCCGTTTCTCGGGCAAATTCTTAGTAAGCCTCCCTTCTAGAGTCTCTTTGGAGGAAGTCTTTGTGATATTTTTTCCAGATCAATGGCAATTCTTGTACAAGAGAAATAAATGCCAATATTTTATCAGCATCTTGTACTGTATGTGATACCTCGAGGCTCAAGTTTCTTGCTGTGTAGAAAATGTAACAAAACACCGGTTTAGGGTACGAGGAAAGTAGAGCTAGGAGCGATGAGCGAGAAGAAACATTGGAAAGTATTGTGATGCTTACTGCTGGTGAGGTCTGCACGACAACAGCTCATAACATGGCCGTCAAGTTAGAAAATATAATATTTCGTCTCGCTATCGCTTAATATCGCTCTCTCGCTTGTATCGTGGCCTCGGCTCAGCCTAAGATCTTAATATTGTCATTGTGTAGAGCCAGGTTCTTTGATAGTAAAATATAGGTTCAGATATTTCATTACCATAGAGTTAATGACGATAAAGCATTTCATAATTATTATATTGTGCTTTCCCATTAAGCCATTCAAAGATTTATAGACGTCAAACCAATACCACCAAGAAAATTCTCTGGACTTCCAAAAGCTAAATGCACACTATGCTAATAGGTTATTTCTTTTTTATTTTATTTTTATTTTTTTGAATAAGAGTTCAACTTTAGGAGAAGATAGCACACAGTTTTGTTACGTTAGCTCTAACGCAATGCAAATTAACATTGACAATCAAAATTTAAGAAAATCACAGCACACGCTACTTAAATAATGATTACTTTAACCTAGCTGAATCAACACCCAGGTTTAACTTCACAAAAATAATGCATTCGAAGGGAGCATTTGCGATCGTTCAATTTAGTTTCAGGTGACTTGACACTTGCGCAGTCCTGATCAATTAAGTGGCTCGGCTCACCAGGGACGAAGAGTTCTTGCACTTGCAATGGCGTGAGCATGGAGCCGTCGTCCAGCCACACAAAGTCTTTATTTTTCTTCCGATCGTCCAAACCCACCCAGAAGTACCGATCTTGAGCAAGTGTCAACAGCAGAGTTAGCTTTTCAAGTGTTTTAGCTGAGGCTACATACCCACCCTGTCCACCGCAAACTTGCACTGCTTTCAAATAATTTGCCTTCTCTGTGGACAGTGCAAGACAGGTCGTGAGGTTTCGGCTGTTGTACTGGTATTGCAGTGCCTGTGAAGAGAGAGAGATCGATTAATCACGAAGGTATGTAATTTTGATCTTTTGGAGGCTATGAGATAGTAGGTGTTAGTTTTAACTAAATTTTCACATCTTTCAATATAATAATGATTATGAATCACACAAAATTAAACTGCACAGTATTTTACGCTACAGCCACAGCCAAGTCTTCCAGATTAATATAATATATATACATGTATGCGGTTGGGCGGGTATATATATCAAACATATTAAAAAAAACTGGCACAATCAACTATATCCACCGTGATAGCAACCATCTACACCACATCATAAAAAACTTGTCGAAAGGTATAGTATTACGCATGTCAAACAACTCCGCTAATGTTAGTATTTTCAACAAGGGAGCAAAGCCATATTCAAGTGGAGGACAAGCGACACCCTTGTCCTCCACTTGAAACACCAGTGTCGTATGAAGAAAATCTAAAGTAAGATCTTCTATATCTATGAAAAGCTCCCATAGTTGAGCACTCTTATCAATTGTTCGAACTTATCTTCAAACTTTATATATAAGAGATAGACAGATAGGCCGATACTTTTCTTTTTCTTCATCTATACACAATTTACTTGCTGTATAACTCGGAAAAGATTCATTAAAAAAAAAGACAACAACAGATAGATTGCAAAGTAAAGCATTTTATTGTTGTTAGCCCTAATCAATAGCATGTCTAGAAGAGCGTATGTAAGATTTTGTGCAAGAAAAACTAAAGAGAACATGGAAAAAACGAAGAGAGACGTGCAGCAGTGCAAAGATCGGGGATCTTATTTCGACAAGAAAGATATAGAGTGGGGATTCTTATCTCGACAAGAAAGATACAGAGTGGGGATCTTATCTCGACAAGAAAGATATAGATTGGGGATCTTATCTCGACAAGAAAGATACAGAGTGGGGATCTTATCTCGACAAGAAAGATATAGATTGGGGATCTTATCTCAACAAGAAAGATTAGAGTGGGGATCTTATCTCGACAAAAAAGATATAGAGTGGGGATCTTATCTCAACAAGAAAGATATTGAGTTGGGATCTTATCTCGACAAGAAAGATATAGATTGGGGATCTTATATCGACAAAAAAGATATAGAGTGGGGATCTTATCTCGACAAGAAAGATATAGAGTGGGGATCTTATCTCGACAAGAAAGATATCGAGTGAGGATCTTATCTCGAAAAGAAAGATATAGATTGGGGATCTTATCTCGACAAGAAAGATATAGAGTGGGGATCTTATCTCGACAAGAAAGATAAAGATTTGGGATCTTATCTCGACAAGAAAGATATAGATTGGGGATCTTATCTCGACAAGAAAGATATAGAGTGGGGATCTTATCTCCACAAGAAAGATATAGATTGGGGATCTTATCTCGACAAGAAAGATATAGAGTGGGGTTCTTATCTCGACAAAAAAGATATAGAGGGGGGGTCTTATCTCGACAAGAAAGATATCGAGTGAGGATCTTATCTCGACAAAAAAGATGTAGAGTGGGGATCTTATCTCGACAAAAAAGATATAGAGTGGGGATCTTATCTCGACAACAAAGATAAAGATTTGGGATCTTATCTCGACGTGAGAGATAAAAATTGAGAATCTTATCTCGACAAAAAAAAGTTAAAAATTTGGAATCTTATCTCGAAAAGAGAGATGAAGATTTAGGATCTTATCTCCACAAGAAAGATAAAGATTTGGGTTTTTATCTCGACAAAAAAGATTTCGCGAAGACCATGTTCCTATTATCTATCTGGGCAAATATAGGAAAAATCCTTCAAAAGCTTGCTCAAACATCTGAAATTTACTTACTTTTTTTTGGAAAAATTAATTTAAAAAATTGAATGAAGCAGTAGATATCGATGCATAGTTGTTATAATTTTATAAATATATATATATATATATATATATATATATATAATTATACACGTGTGTGTGTGTGTTAATGAAGTCTGCAGATGTGAAATTACGACTTGGTCGAATAAGTTTATAATACCAATCTAGTAAACTTGAAAATAGAAGACCATTCGTCGTTGAAGAAAAATAATTCATTAGTTTTTCGATTATAACTCAGGCACTAAAATTAAAGCAACAACAACAATAACAACAAAAGGCTTTTAAAAATTACTGAGCCAATAAAACCTGAAATTAATATATATATTTTTTTAATATAAGCTTACTGTATAAAGACAGTCGTAAAACGTGCCAATTGAATTAGATAACGATATAAGGTATAACCCTGAAAATTCAGATAGTTTACTTAATATCATTTGACCTTAAATCTGTCGCCGCAGGCTTTTTTTTTCTTTCTTTCTTTTGGTTTCTCTGATTCCCTCCCCCACCCCCTCAAAAAAAAATTAACCTACCCATCCTCCCTCTTGTCGAAAGCAAGCCATTGCGCGTATATAGTTTATCTAAATGGGTTAGGATTTGCATGATTTCTCCCACGCTCTGTGCTTTCACGCTTAAAAGAAAAACAATTATAAAAAGTGACCTAACTGAGCTCAAAGGTCCACATTAATGCGCTTCATTGAAACTTTTCCTATAAAAGTTTCACCCTACAACCCAGATGACACCTGACAACTTCTACTAACTTTTTATCAAGATATGTATCTAGAAAATACTTTTGAAATTTATATACGCCAGATTGTAAAGAAAAATAAAGAGATACAAGCAGTTGGTAAAAAACGTTGCAATAATAATATTATTATCCCAAACGAGATTAGTTACTGAAGGGAGTTCGCATGCTCGTGGTTGATCTAATCCCTTTTCCCTAAACTACCAGGTTTGAAAATCCGTAAGATCTTTAAGGCATTCCTAAAAACCATTTTCATCGGTAATATATATATATATATATATATATATATACACACATTCATCTTTTTCCTTCTAAGGGCTTCTCTTGGACTCGATTATCAAGTACACGGCTTCCGATGGTGGGAATATGTGGATCTTTTTTTATCCATCTTTCGATTTGATTTCGATGTCACCTTGGCATTGTTTCCAAGACTGACGTTTCAAGGAATCATTATAAGTTATTTAAATATATACACTTTCTGGAATACATATTTCCTAATTATTGTTATTAAATTATTTCATTAATGTAAAAAAATTTTTCAGGAAATCTCGTCTACAGATTTGCTTTAAGCTATGCCCTTAATTTTTACTCATTTCCCCTCCCCACTTCCTCTCTCTCTCTCTCTCTCTCTCTCTCTCTCTCTCTCTCTCTCTCTCTCTCTCTCTCTCTCTCTCTCTCTCTCTCTCTCTCTCTCTCACTCTTGCTTCGGCAGCCATCGCCTTTCACTTAGAGAGAACATAGCTTGTACCAATACGCCACTATGCTCCCAAAAAAGAAAGGACTAATAGTCGTTGGTTTTAATCCCACAGATTTAAGCATTTTTCGGATATTTTCTCTTAAGCCTTATCCTAAACACGGCTAAACACTACCTAAATGTCTAGCTCTTTTAATCCTTACTTTTAATTAACCCAGTGGTTTGCCTCCTAAATTTGAAAATGCTGCTACTACTACTACTACTACTACTACTACTACTACTACTACTACTACTACTACTACTACTACTACTACTACTACTACTACTACCACCACTACCACTACCACTACCACTACCACTACCACTACCACTACCTCTACTACCACTACTACCACTACTACCACTGCTACCACTACTACCACTACTACCACTACTACTACTACTACTACTACTACTACTACTACTACTACTACTACTACTACTACTACTACTACTACTACCACTACCACTACCACTACCACTACCACTACCACTACCACTACCTCTACCACTACCACTACGACTACCACTACCACTACCACTACCACTACCACTACCACTACCACTACTAACTACTAACTACTACTAACTACTAACTACTACTGCTACTGCTACTGCTACTGCTACTGCTACTGCTACTGCTACTGCTACTGCTACTGCTACTGCTACTACTACTACTACTGCTACTACTACTACTACTGCTACTACTGCTACTACTGCTACTACTGCTACTACTGCTACTTTCTGCTACTACTACTGCTTCAATTAAAACACGAACTACTGACAATTAAATAACGAATGCAAACAGAAATTAACCAAGATACAAGCACGAGTTAATAGAACACTGAAAACAATACTTGCCTGTGTCGAAATTACAAGCTTCAAGCAAGTGTAAGAGCAAAGCCAAGAAGACGCTGAAGTATAGCATTATTTTCTCCTAGCCTGGTTGTAAAATAAAAAAAAAATAGACACGGTAATTTTTAAAGCATGTTTGAAGAAGGATTTAATAAAGATGCACTCACATACAAAAGTGATACTTTTTATTCAGTATAGTAGTTGACACTATCTGAAATTGAATAAATGTTCGATGCGATATTAAAATTCTAAAGTCCGTCTTTTTGGGGCCGAAAGTTAGCATGTCATTTGGTATAGAATTTTAAGCACTTCTGGAAATAATAAGAATGAACATTCGCATTAGCTTAAAAAAATTTGAAAGTCTTATCTTTTCAAGAATTTAAGGTACATAAAGTTCTGAGACACCTTGTTGAGAACGGACTATCTCTAACTGTATTTGTAGGCTACAACCACACAATGAGGGCTTCATAGAGTCACAAATTGAACACAGCTCTAATAGTTTTCAGCAACACCAGAAATATACAGGTCAATTGTTTTTAGCACTGAAGGATTTAATAGCTCAAACACTTCCTTTTTCTTTCTCACCAAACTAAGTTTTCTCTGAGAGAAAAACAAGTCCTTCATTTTTCAGGAACTCTGTCATCTGGATTTATTTGCAGAAAAGAAATAATAAAAAACCCAACTGCAATACAATTAATGGTTGCTAGAAGAGAATAATTAACTAGGGTTTTTGTTTCATAGATTATCAAAACTTATCTAGGTAAAATTTTTATTAAACTATAGAGCAGATTTTCAACAAACATAGTAACTGTTAACCGTCCTCGTGATTCAGTGGAACGATAAAATCTTGGTTTTGAGTTTCTCTCGATTTCATGACCAAAGTCTATCGGCATAAAGAATTCAAACTATTCTCACAAGATGAAATATAGGGAAAATTTCTTCATTACAGTAATGTGTCACCTTCTAAATTAGTTATCAATAACATTTATAACTGTTTGCCAAGAAATTAAATAGGCCTATGTTTTATTTTCCGCTTTGTATTTGTGAATTACAAAAAAAAAAAAAAAAAAAAAAACACACACAAAAAAACAAAAACAAATTAGAAACAGTCTTCTTACCGTGAGCTACGAAAGTGCTTAGTAATAGTAAAATTGTGCCATTTAAAACTCGGAGCACCTCGAGTGATAATGCGGTTTACTGATCATACTGACAGGCACCAAGACCGATTGATGACTGAGTCGATGTAAAGCTTACCTGTGATCGGAAGCGAGTGGCACATGTGCTCGTATTTTGCCTGTGGAACGAAAGCGGTCGGATCTATCTGTATTCGTGGGTCAAGCCCAAAGATGTTCTAATAATAGTACTAGATACCACGCCGTAATGGATCCCCCCGCTTGCGCGCGAGATCACAATGCTGCGCGCCATTGCGCCGGCTAAGCGCCTCACTTTCTAAAGCCCCCACTACCCGCCAGCACTGTTCTCTGTGTGAACAATCGAAACCTGTTGATAATGATATGGAGGCCTCTTCTCTTTTACCCAATCAAACAATTTATGGCAACGTGAGAATTACAATTTTTCAAGGATCTACATAATTATTTTAAAACTATTATGAATGGTTGTGGAGCATTTAATATGTTTTTGTTGTAAAATTTGCTTCTTAATTGTGGTAGTTTTTCCAACCTGTTGATTGTTGTACCTTTTGCTTTTCATTGGTGCTGTTGTATGGCTCTGGAGAATATAAGTCTGTTATTTTTGTGAACTAAAATTAAAAAAAAATAATATCACACGGGGTTGTTACGGTGCTTAGAACCCGTGAAAAAGCTTTCCATCTCATCATGCTCAGTCCCAAATTGATGAATAAAATCATATCTTCGTCCTCATCAACACGATTTCATCAACAATCCTCAAAATGCGCCTCCTGAAAGCAGGGAAACTTTTGCACCAACGAATAATCTTGATTAGAAAGTCAACGAAGAGAATAAAATGGAACAAACTTATCCTTTTCGGTGGAATTTAATTAAGGAAATAAAATGCAGAGCTTTGTTGCCAAATGTCGGAAAAAACTTTAAAGGGCAGGCTCTGTGTTTTCTTCTTAGTCGTGTTTTGTTTTATTTCTTTTAACAATTTGATTATTTGTCTCTTGAATGCTTCCTTCAATCTTAATCTCCAACTATTATGATCATGCAAAATCTTATTGCGTGTAATCGCTTCATTTATTTGACTTTTATTATTGAAGACTCTTATTTTCTTAATTTTTGTTTTGTTTTCATGTTGTCCCTCAAACTTCCAATTTGGCTTAAAACTATTTACTCGATCTTATATTATTACTACCAGTAACTACTTTATATTCATTGATTCACTTATAAAAGCTTTTTTTTTCCTTCATGAATTCGTATAATTAGGCTTTGTTGGTTTGTTTTTTCTTTAAACAAAGCACTTTGAAGTTAAACTTAGCCATTGTAGTTTTTTCAGTGTAATCCCGTAGGCCTACTTGTACATGTATACAAAAGAAAGCGCACTTAAGTGTTGCAGCAATGCTTTTTTAAGTCGCCTAAGTACATAAGCAGACGGCTGTCGGCCTTGATGGTGTAAGCTCGTGGGCTGTGCTGGGGCGCATAGGAAGAGCAATGGCGGCAGTCTAGCCCTCTCACTCTGCTTCAATACATCGTTGTATAGATCTAGTGCTATTATTAGAACATTTTTGGTCAAGCCATCCTTTTCTAACTTGGTGTTTGTTCTGTCTAGTCCTCACTCCTTAAGAAATAATAGATGGGTAGAAACGCTTTTTTTTTTCGCTTGAGACGAAGAGTCTGCACTATTGTGTAATACTACATTGATTAGGCACCGTACAATGTATATCTAAATACAAAGCTAGACCTTCTCTCCATTAAAGTGTGGGTTGTACAAGGGAGCATTTATACGGCCGATACACTATGCAAGCTTGTAATGAGAAAAAATTAGTTTCATTCACGTTGAGTCCAATCACAACTTAAGCGCAATCAATGCCTCGCCCACAGTCCACACAAACATTCCAATTATGATCGAGGCAGACTTTCTTCATTCGTGAAAGTATCGAGTCAATGAGACGTTAAACCTAGATGCGATGATATCCTGTTCCAATTTTATCATATTAGCGTCCGTTTTTTTTTACTTTTGTAAAATTTTGTTCGTTCGTTCGTTTTTTTCCCCCTTAAGTTAACGCCTTAAAAATCTTTTGCATCCAATCTTACCAACATAACTTATATTGAATAATTTATGTAGCTTTTTTTTCGTACTGTCTTAGTACGACTCACTCAGTTGAAACTGTTTGCCTAGACCAGGGTGTCAATTTTTCTTTATATTTTTTTTATTCACAAAATGAGCTGGGGCCTTCCATCTTCTGGTTGTCCAGATTCTGTAGACTAGGGCTTTATTTCTGAGGGTTACACTTTTTAAGCGCTTTAGTCCTGGCCGATTTTTTCTCCCAAAACACGAATACAACACAGCGCAGCAACAGAGATAGGTCAACAACTTAGATTTTTCAATGAATGAGAGTCCCGTTTGTGTAAAAATTCTTTTGGTAATAGTGTGAAAATAAAGAATCCTTTTTGAAAACAGAAAAATGTCGCGCGACTTGTTAATTTGAAACCACCCATTCTAGCCGCGAACATCATCCAAGGTATGCCATGCTATCTATTCTTATATTTTAATTTGGATGCTGCCACAAATAATTTTCCATCTTGCTATGTCTTACATATACACACACACACAAACCTTCTCTCTCTCTCTCTCTCTCTCTCTCTCTCTCTCTCTCTCACATACACACATACTGCCGTTTGAATTAAAAACACAGTATCTACACTTTGGGGCGGATTTTGAGTTAAATTAACTTTCGATATCAACGAAAAATTAAGAATTTTTTTATACTGGTTTGGTATCGATCTCTCAATTTTCTATTAAGTTATGCCATACATTGCTTATAACGTTTTTTACTTTTTATTCCTCGTAACAAGTCTTTTAAAACAAAAACACAGTATGTGCATACTTGGGTTTTTTTTAAAAAGATGTGCTGCACCATTTACCTCATTTGAAAAATAAACACAGCATTTACGCATATGCTGTGTTTATGTGTAAAACGGGAATTGCGGAAGTTAATACATTCTTTTTTACTGTAAGCCTCAACTAGTATTGTGGTTGAACCAAATTTCAGCCTCAAAATTTTTAAAAATCTGACACCTATAACTGTTTCCTGTTTTGATTTGACTATAATATAAACCAGCATTGCGTCTAATATAGCTAAAACGAATCAGTAAGTATTCCATTTTTTTTCTGCAATTACAATAGTTTTAGAGTAAGGAAAGTGAAGAGCTTGACGGTGCAGATGCAGACCCTCAACTTTCTCTGGGAATATGCAAAGAAGAAGTCTGGGCGGCACACGAGAACTGTTTAATCACAGTCTGTTATGACCATTGCATAGAAGATATCAAATCATGCGAGCAACATGGACAAATCTTGAAAAAGAAGAGCTAAAAAGAGAAATTTGTAAACTTAATGCGCTTAAAACTACATGCGCTGATACTCAAATTGCAAAAAATGAAAGGCCACCTCGAGATAACGGTGTGAGTGCAGTCAAAGATACCATGGAAACAGTACCAGAAGAATCTTATTTGCAGAAACAAAAAAAGCCAGAAAAGCAGAGCTTAAGAAAAGGAAAAGGAAGACAAAAGGAGGAAAAAGAAGCAAGTAAATACAGCGTCAAAAAGGGATGTGGAAGTGGGTGTAGAAGATAAACAAAGAGCTAGAGCGTTTTCCCCTTTGAAATTCAGATGCAAAATTTAATAAATAGGCATCTGGAAATGGAATGAGGAGCTAGAAGAGAGTTTATAGAACAACTATAACAAAACACCCATGCAAAAGAACAACTGTTTCCCATTTAAATTCGAGAAAGCCTAAATCATACACACAAGATGGAAAACGAACCCAGGTGTGCAGATCTTTCTTTCTTGCTACCTTAGGTATAAACTCGAAAAATGTAGTTTTCCTCAGCCAGCTAAGTTTGCTGATGGTCGTGGTGAGAAATCCACCCCTAAATACTCTGATTAAGATGTGATCTCACACATTGAATCCTATCGCCCTACTCTAGCACATTACCGCCCCAAACATACTCTCGTGCGGAGATACTAGCCAGCTGAGATAACGGTAAAGTCCATGTATCAAGATTTCAAAGATACATGTATATATCTTTGTGAGATATCCTACAGCAGTTTCTACGGAATATTCAAAAGCATGAAAATCTCCATGACCCTGCTTGGACATGAAGAATGCGAAGTTTGCCGGTATCATGACCTACACAAAAAAAACTGCACATGTGAAGTAGTTTGTGGTGAGTCTAAGTATATAGAGCACAAAAAAGAATTACGTAAGAGTCAGAAAGAAATACCAGCTAGGCTCAAAATACACTCATGCTGATGATGAGATCTACTTATCAGCGGATCTACAGAGAGTTATAATGCTTCTTTACATGGAAGGCTTCAAGCTTGCAAATTTCACCGGACGATTGACTGTCTTCAACGAAAATTTTGCATAATTAGGGACAGGAGAGAGAGAGTTTACGCTGCAATTTGGCATAAGGCCATTTCAGGGAGGACGGACTAGGACATCGCATCGTCGTTTTATGCTTACCTTTATTATAAGGTAAAGGACATGAAGAATGTTGTGATATAGCTAGACAATTGTGGGGCGCAAAATAAAAACTGTTCAATTGCTTTTTCACGATGGTCGCCTATTCTAGCAACAATGAGAAAGTTATGCATGACACTATAGAGCTAAAATTAATAGTTTGAATAGGGACATACATACATGTCTGCAGATTCAAAGCACAAGTCAATTAAAAGTAAAAACCCAATGCGTTTTATTTTGTTTTAACACAAACATTACAATGTAAAGTCTGTTACACAATGAAGCCTTTAATACCACTTTAATTACATTTCTAATAAATCATTAAAAGGAAACGACAATCTTTATAATTTTTAAGACAAAGCACAGTATTTGAAAGATGATGTGTTCTTTACTACACCAATCTCTCGCCCTTTATCTCGCTCATGCGACTTTTTTTCAACTTCTCAACCTCTCGCTCAGTTTATTTCATTATTTTTGTCTTTCCTTCTTTCTCTCTTTTAAAAAATATCTCCTTCCTCTATGTCATTCCCTCTCTCTCTCTCTCTCTCTCTCTCTCTCTCTCTCTCTCTCTCTCTCTCTCTCTCTCTCTCTCTCTCTCTCTTCTTGTCTAGTCCCTCATCGTCAGTCTCTTTGCTCTCTCTTTCTCTCTCTCTCTCTCTCTCTCTCTCCCCCCCCCCCCCCCCCAGCAAAAACGTAATACCACTAACAAGATTGCAAATCACTCTGGAAGGCTTAGTACCCTAACCTTTGCCATGATCCTCCCTTTTTAGAGAGTGTAGTGACCCAGACTTAGCCATGTTCTGAATTCTCTTTGGCAAGTCGAGGGATGACAATAGTTCGAATCATAGAGAAGCAAGCATTTTTTCGTTAACAGAGCGCTACTTCTTCCAGATCTATATTTCAATTCTTATTTTGTTGTAGTAGCATCAGTAGCAGTTGTAGCAGTAATAGTAATAGTTCTAGTAGTAGTAGTAAGAGGAGGAGGAGAAAGAGTAGTAGTAGTAGTAGTAGTAGTAGTAGTAGTAGTAGTAGTAGTAGTAGTAGTAGTAGTAGTAGTAGTAGTAGTAGTGGTAGTGGTAGTGGTAGTGGTAGTGGTAGTGGTGGTGGTGGTGGTGGTGGTGGTGGTGGTGGTGGTAGTGGTAGTGGTAGTGGTAGTAGTAGTAATTATACGCACACGCACATAGACACACGCATACACGCACGTGCGCGCGGCATGAAAGAGATACAGGAATGTGTTCCTTTTGAAGTATTTATTTGAGAATTACATATTTGTAAAACAAAGTGAATCAAACATTACTATTTCAGCCGAATCCAACGACAATTATGTGACAAATAACTAAAATCAAGGAATTGAAAAAGAAATGCATGGTCAATAGCAGTTCCACTACCGATGCATAAGCCTAATTTAATGGTAATCTTGATAATACTCATACTCAAAGATAGAACATGAGGAGGCCCGAGACGTTGAGTAGATATCTTGTGGCGGTGATTGAACACTGGCGTTGTTATGAGGCATTGGAATTTGAGGCGGTGGTTGGATATTGGTGTAGTTATGTGGCATTGGATTTGGTGGGCGGGTCATTCGTTGCTCTTTTGCCAGCATTAAACTCCTCAATTCGAGGACAACTTTTGATTGGAACTCCAATATTTCAATTGATGTTAATTAATTATACTTCGGAAGCAGGGTTTTGAACCACCCGATGGCAGGATCCTCAGGCTCGCCATCTCTCGCCGGGGTTCTGTTGATGTATGAGAGCACAGCAGAGTCAAGGTCATTCGCAACACGTTTTTTGGCCTTTGGTCTTGCAGCAGAATTTAAGGAACCTTGCTGCTCTGGTGGTGTACTCCTTGGTGGGGAGGAATGCGATCGTGGCGCAATATCCAAGCTATTTTCTGGGTTGTCTGAAACGTCCAGTTGGGGAGACAGAGGGTTCAACTCAACATCAGCTACAGGACTCTCTCGCAAAAGTGAGGATGAAGATGCCCTGTGATGCTGCAGATAGAATCTAAGAAATTCCATATCTGCCTCATAAATCCACGGCTTTTGCAGTTTAGTGGCTGCAGAGCCACTCCGTGGTGTCTTAGCACGCCTCTCGATAGCCTTGCTGAAATTATTTCGCAGCCTTTGCCATTTGGTTTTTGTATCTGTTGAAAAAGAAAGAAAGAATTAAATTTGCTTAATGACTAGTCTACAGTCTGAGGGGGGCGGGGGTGGGGATTAGGGTGAAGACATTTTAATACAAGAAGGCCTAATCTGTAGGTTTATGATTCAGAATGCCTATGATATCACGTAGGACTCTGTACTTATCGAGGTATTTCAGTATTATATCATCTGCTATGCCTGGTCATTTGACATAGGACATGTGGGTGCCCAACCAGCATATTAATTACGCCCACTTATTTGCTTCTCATACATATCTCAGAGGAAATATGACATGGTCAATAAATACGTCTGATATAAGAGAATTTGTAGGGGATATATCTAGAGCCTAAATGCTTATAATATCATTTCGTGATAGGAATTTCAAATATTGCCCGGGTACGGGGCCTCTGAGTTTAAGATCCCTATCCAAGAAGACAGTTGTCAGATCCTATCCTAGGATCAAAGTTGTTATAAACACAAAAAGACCAGCACGGTCGGAATTCGAACCCGAGACCAGTTGGATTCAATAGTTGATAGCAATTATTACACCGCATCGCACCCCCTCCCCATTTTTATGTACACTGAGAATAATAAAGCAGAATTTGGGATGAAATACATAATCTAAGCTACCTGTTCAGGCGTATTTATTAACAATTTTATCAATTTACTTTCAGGTACATGGCATCAGGTGCAAGCTTCCAAAGCATTGGTTATTCTTTTAGAGTTGCCCACAACACTGTTGGAAAAATTGTTCATGAGACATGCCTGGCACTCTGGAATACTCTTTCACCATTGTGCTTTCCACAGCCCTCTAAAACATTATGGGAAATGAAATCTGAAAGATTTGCAACTCTTTGGAATTTCCCGTGCTGTGTGGGTGCATTGGATGGTAACCACGTACGAATTCAATGTCCATCACATGCAGGTTCGCTTTTCTTCAACTACAAACACTTTCACTCGATCCAACTCCAGGCTGTCGTTGACGCTGATCTAATGTTCATTGTCATTGTTGGTGAGTACGGGAGAAACAGTGATGGAGCAGCTTTTAAAACTTCAGATTTTGGAAAAGCGCTCATGAATAAAGAGCTGGATTTACCGAACCCCTCGCTCATTCCGGGGCCAGATGAAGAAATGCCATATCATTTTGTTGCCGACAAAGCTTACCCTTTAAATTTAAACATCATGCGTCCATTTGATGGGAGGAATCTGAATAACACACGAAGAGTTTTCAACCGGCGCTTGTCTCGTGCACGCAAAGTTGTGGAGTGTGCTTTTGGAATCCTTTCCAGGAAATGGGAAATATTTCAACAACCCCTGCGTGTCCAGGTAGATAATGCAGAGACAATAGTAAAGGCTGCGTGTGCCCTACACAATTTTGTAAGAGCAAGAGATGGAGAAATGCGCCCGGAAACTAGCACTGAAATGGACACCATGAGACAATCTGCTGGTTTGGTAAACTGGGAAAAAAATAACACACCTGGTCGCAGACCCGTTGATGCAATAAAAGCAAGAAATGCACTAGCAGAATTCTTCATGTCAGAGGGTGGACGTTTACAGTGGATTAACGACCTCGTTTGCGTGTAAATTTCAGCGCCTAATCCAGTAAAAGAGGTTAATTCTATCCTTGGAGGAACTCGCGGCCGCGAATGGCAATCTGCGGCCGCCATTGCTGCCTCATTCCGCAACTTTTGGCAATTTTCAGCAGTTTTTGACTAAATATTAGAAAATTCATTAACTAACATTTCATTATATTATAGTTTCCAGGCTGTTTACTAAAAGACGGGAAAACTTTTTTTTCTTTTTTAAGGGTTATTATTTTTTTTTTTGGTTGGTAGATTTTTTGGACATTGCAGCCATGAAATTTATGATTTTGGCAACCTTTGGCAACTTTCGGAATTTTTTTCCGCGACAACCTCCGGGGACAGGAAATTCTAACTCCGGGGACTACTCCTAGTACCGGTGTCAGCATCATTGTGCAACGTTTTGTTCTGTGTACAATAATTAAAATACATTTGTGTTTGAAATCAATAGATTTTACAATTATTTCATTTACACCGGAAGTGACATCTCTGTTTTTTTATGCCTGTCCTATTTTCTTCTTTTTTTTTACACTGCGTCCGTCCAAGATCAGGAGGTCCGGGGTTCGATCCCCGGCCGGGTTATACAAAAGTCAATTTGGCATTTAGAATCTCGCCTGGCGCACGAATATGTTAAACTACATCACTTTTCTTACCTTCAACAGATAAATTGATCTGTGATGATATTGAAGTCCATGTTCTCTCCAGAAGATTACGATCTTTATGCTTGGGATTGTTGGGGTCATAGATGAAGGGAAAATCTTTGACAAGATGAATGAGTTTTGAATTGATTTCACTTTCTGTTTCCACCAAATGCTGTGATGAATCAGTTTCCATATTTATAGCTTTAAAACACGAAAGTTTGAACAAGGTCAACACGTGTTCACAGTCGTCCCAATGGCGAATGGGAGTCAAAATTAATGAGCAAGTGCATTACGATGCGAACGACTTGCGAGAGGGTCGAGCGGCGTGTGAATGACGTCACGTGACCTCGTCGGTGAGGTCAGCGGCAAATGACAAGGGACGAACAACTTTTCTTATGTGACTGAGTTTTTTTTAGCTGCTTGTAGGAAATGCCAAGCGGCGTGTGGAATATGGAATGTTTGTGTGACGCTCCACACCGCCGGTAATGCGTTCATTAGCATCGAACGACGAATGGTGAATGGACAACGGCGGATGACTTTCTCTTTGTGCCGCCTAGCTAAGATTCCCTGAGTGACTTGCAATATTGATTAGGAAAGCCCAAATCGCACCAAAGACAACCGTTGAATCCGGACTTGCCATTGGACGCACAAACATCTAGGACGAACGATTACAATATGTATGCCTCAAATAAATAGCGGTTTCAAATTTAGATCTAGAGGAGGTAAACCACTGGGTTAGTTATAAGTGATAATTTTTAGAACTAGAATTTTAGGTATTCTTGCCTCCTCTAGATCTAAATTTGAAACTAATATACATTTGAGGTATTAACCACTGCTGAGCGCTACCTAAAATTCTAGGTCATATAATTCTTATTTATAGCAGCAGCAGCAGCAGCAAATTCTAGCTCATATAATTTTTATTTATAGCAGCAGCAGCAGCAGCAGCAGCAGTAGTAGTAGTAGTAGTAGTAGTAGTAGTAGTAGTAGTAGTAGTAGTAGTAGTTGTAGTGTGCGTATTCAAATTTATATTAGATGACGTTTCGCACAAGCTTGTTTTCACTATCTAGAGACGAAAGCACAACCCAATGGTATACATGAGGATCGTACAACTGTATGAAAATGATAGGTTTTTTTTTTTTAAGATATCAAAACAAGCAGTGACTCGGCCACAGTACTTAACACCACGAAATAGAGCCTGAAAATAATTCCCTCGACCCAGCACTAGTGATTAAGCCCTTTAAGTGTGTGATCAGGATGAATTTTACAATATTTTTAACCGATAACTGTAAATTTTAAACGACAATGTTAAGAGAAAACTTATAATGTCCTGGTTCAACACAAAGGTGAAACTAGACCTCAGAGATAAAAAAGTCTAAACCTATGTCAGGCAGGACAAGCTCTCGAAGAAAGTTAACGATGCTCTTCGAGTTAACAATAAATAAGATCTTGACGGGTCGTTGAGCGTCGCGCGTATCACGATCGATTCGTCACATGATCGTGATGATGTTGGTAGTCGTAAATTTAGTGGAAGGAGCGAGATACAATGATAAAGTTGGTAGTGATAGTCGTTAGAGAAAAGGCTCACAATAAGAAGAGTTAATGAAAGAAGTGGCAATGATATATGAATAGAAAGTAACTTCTGCATGCAACTAAACAAGCCTTAATAACCGTCATCCCTATGAGCCTTTTGTAGTGGTGGTAGCGCTAGTAGTAGTAGTAGTAGTAGTAGTAGTAGTAGTAGTAGTAGTAGTAGTAGTAGTAGTAGTAGTAGTAGTAGTAGTAGTACTAGTAGTAGAAGTAGTTGTAATATATATAGTTGTAATATATATATAATTTAGTTTTTATTTCAAATATATGCACCTATTTTTAATTAATTTCTTGTACTTGTTTTTGTATCTGACGAAGGCGTAAAGCCGAGGGCTTACGTGTTTTGTTTTGTAAATTTTAGAGAGCCGCGCTCTACCTTTTTTTTCCACGGTGTTTCGCAACTTCACAAAGTTCCGGTCCGATATTCAATTTTAATTGACCTTAGTTGTAGTACTAGTAGTAGTATCAAATGTAGATCTAGAAGAGGCAAACCACTGGGTTAATTAATGAAGAAAAGTTATAAGAGCTACAGTTTTAGTTAGTGCTGAGCAGTTGTTACGATAAGTCATGAAACTCTTTTTAGGGAGCGTAGTGTCGTATTGGTACAAGCTATGTTCTCTTTTAGTGGCAAGGCGATGGGTGCCGAAGCATCTATAAATCGATGGTTTATAACCACAAATTCGAGCATTTTCGGTCATTTTCACTTAAAAGCCTTATCTTAATCACTGCTGAGCACTACCTAAAAACAGTAACAAAACAGTAGGTCGAAACTTATTGGGGAGCTAGATAACAAGGAGTCTTCATAGAAGAAATCCCCCCTGTACTTCTGACACTCTAAGAGGGCCGGGCCACACCCAGGTCATGACTCCCAGGTGTCTCCTTGTTATCTTTTTTTTTTTTTGTACAGCGCCAGGATTCGAACCACATCCTTATCTCTTGATGGATTGTTGATCCCGGCGCTATCGCACTTCGCCAACTGGTCCAAATGGTTAGAGCATGTTTAATCATTATGAAGGAATCTCTCATTTCTCCTGCTTAAAAAAAAACAACAACATATAAACGAATCTGCGGTGCAGCCCATTCTGATTAAAGTTCAGTTCGTTAAATTTCTATCCCATCTCATCTATTAAAACCTACAGAAAAGCCAAGTCTTCGACAGTTCTGGTCTGTAATTCGTTATATGCGGCCAACACCGTCTTCAAATTGTTTTGTTTTCTTGCACACGAAGAGCGTTTTCCAGTTGTTCCCATTATATTTCTTTCATAATTTCTCCAACGCTGTAACGCTGACATCTGGTCTTGAGTAAAACATGAGATGAAAGTTCCTTATATTATCTCAAAACGATGCCGAGAAGAATAGGCAGCGCAGATAGGAAAGAGAGATGCGGTTCAATAGCAATAAGTCATAATGCAGTGAAGCAACAACTTAAGAGCATCTGAGCCTGTTTCCTGTCACAGCCTTTTCCTGAATGCCTTGTTCTGCTTTCTTTTACTCCCAAATTTGATCCTCTAGGAAACTAATACATCTTGCCATTTTGGTATCAAACACCAAATAGGAGGATAAGATCGGACAAATCAAGTATATTGGAAGAAAAAAGTAGCCTCGGAACTCAAAGGACTCATGTCATTTTTTCTGTCCCATCAAACTGCATGCACAGCATTAATTGTCTGTAGGCTTGGTAAAATGGCTTCTACAAAAGCAACTTTGATATAGTAACAGGACTATTTTATTTTTAGTTCTCGGCTAAGCAAAGCTATCTATGACAATGGTGTAAAAAACAAAAGATTTTTATTAGTTTTTGTCGTGTTTTGCTTTCCGCTTTCAGTTTTACTTTTTTCTTTTCTGAAATTTTCAAAATTGAAGTTGACCTCATGTTCTGCAAATATGTTTATACAGAGATGATCTTATTCCATGAATGTGTTTAATGTTTCACTGCAGTAATCGTGCTAACTATAGATTCTAATGCCTTAATGAAATTCCATTACAGGAACGCAGACTTTGGAAAACCATATTGATAAATCTATAATGTTTAAGTTGCCGCAACTAAAAAGATGAAGGATATGAAAATTTCTACAACTGAAAAGGCTGCAAATACTTTTCACTTTCTAATGAGTTAAGCTTTCTAAACATTCATCGTCTGGATATACATTTAAAAGAATTGAAAATGAAACTGGGAAAAAGAAACTAAAAAAATATACGTTACTCATTAGAATCCTTGTAGAGAACCCCAAAATTCTGATAGAAAAACGCCGTTTTCAGGCTTTTTTAAAGGTCGTCCGAGGCAGCTGCTGCTTATAACTAAAAATATAAAATGTAAGGAATTTCCCAATTTGGAGCGCCATGCCATAACTTTCCTTTAATATCTTTTTTTTTGTACCTTGGTAGATCTAAATTCAGCAAACTTCATCGAAGTTGGTGGTTTTGAAGGAGATAGCGTAGAAAGAATCGAAGTTGCCTCAAACGTAGATAATATTCATCATCATGATTTGCTCTCCAATCATTAGAGTGCAGACACTCACTAGCTTGTTTTGTGATTTTTTTCAATCTCAAGTTTAAAATTGTTTGTCTATAAGTGTTCATCAATCTTGCACATATAGAAATTAGGATATTAAAATATAAAATCTCAAGTATATTTTATTTCCTGTTAGAAAGACAGTTAAAAGCTGATAAACAGATGTAACACATAACTGACACTTGCGCACTGGTAATGATGAATAATAATCTTCAAGCGAATATTAACACATTCTCTTTGAACACGCGAGAAAATAGAAATGATTTAACCCAAGAAAATGAGGCTGGAGTTTTCGATAATTTTTTTGTTTAATATCTTTGTTGCTTTTTTTTTAAAATTTTCTCATTAATCGTTTCAACTGAGTATTTTCAACACGACATTACGTTGCAATTCCTGTTCATGCCCTATCTGATCTAAATGTTCCCTAATAACCCTAGAAAGAGATGTACCCTCATAAATATTTTGAGTGATTATGGGTGTGTAATGAAGGTTCTATTGGTGAAGAAACAAGCTCAATCTGATTACATTACCAGGAGGATCTATTGAAATATGTTTCCTCAGATACACGTTTTTTGAGCATTATATCAAAAGGGTCAAGTCTATATAGTAACATCTGATCATTATGATAACGTTTAACACTTTGCTCTGACTGAACTTTAAAATAAACAAGGCATATTTGTTCAACAATAGAGACAGGTACATTTTTTGGAATGGAAGAAATGAAATATTTCACAAGCTCAGAGATATTGACATCGAAGTCTTAAGTGTAAAACGAAGGTCGTGATAAAGTTTTGATTTCTTTGATTCTTCTGAACAGTTTTAGGCACAAAATCATGAGCAAGATCCAGCCTGGTCTTGATCTTGCAGTTTACCTCTTCCCTGCCTTACACTCGGCGTAAAATGGCGACCCCATATGCCTATCACTCGGGGTAATGTGGTCACCGATTATTTCATATAAAACGGGAGAATACTGGTTCGGGGGTTACACTACATATTACTGCAGTAGTTTCCCTTTGACAAGAAACATGTTGATTCTGAAGATTTTTGCGAACTTTTTTTTACAAATTATCATCCCGATGACGGAGAGTAGGAATCTTTCAGTTTTGAGTTCTAGACCTAGGCCTAAGACCGTAAAAATAATAGACCGGGAACGGGCTCCCGATATGCGACTAGGGATCACGTGGTTTGTGGAAGTAAATCGTGCAATCCCAATTGTAAATGATTTTCAATAAGAAATTGTAACAAAAAACAGGAATAACCGACCAGAGTTGTCATTTCGTAGCTTCCCAAATAACTAAGAACTAAGCCTTAAGAGAAACTTTTCTCTCTTCATTTAACTACAGTATGTTTCAGTCAGATAAATTTATAGCTTGACTTATTTCTAAATATTCACGTTGAAATCATGCGATGACAAGTAAACAACTTGAAAATTTCATCTAACTTGTCCTATCCCTATATTAACAAAACTTAAGGACAAGATTTCAGTCGCAAAGTTCATTGCTGAGTAATGAATCACCTCGGAATTTCCAGGAATATGAAACTAGAGACTGTAATTTAGTAGCCTATACTATCTCCTTTCTACTCTCTCTCTCTCTCTCTCTCTCTCTCTCTCTCTCTCTCTCTCTCTCTCTCTTTCTCTCTCTCTCTCAAAGTGCCCCTCCAACCTCTCACTCAATAATTATTTAGAACCCAACTTGAATTACAATTTCAAAATCTTTCACATCCTAGGGCCTGGCAACAAAGCCTTGATGCAATATCCAGATATCCCGTGAATCCCCCAAAACATGATGAACTGTAGTATAATCAGTACCTACAGTACATTATGCACTTGTTATAATATTACATGTACTAAGGAAGATAACTCTTAACCAAAGATTTGAATATAAATGTACATTGTTTGTGCCTAGCCCGCCAGTTCTGTGTTCTGCCGAGGTAGTCATTTGGTCTACAATAAACGATCATATCAAGGAACTGACATTGTTTGTCTTGGTATTACCGGGAATATTACATGGTGGCAGCGGTAAACACACCAAGATAGTATAGTACTTTGTGTTTTACTAAATTTCAAGCCTTCTAAGTACCAGATCTGAGCCTTGGTTTTTAGATCTAGATTTTTAAAGAGAAAGCCTTGAGTCTCTTATAAGTATCTGACACTACAATTGTCAGGACAAATCTAGATCTAGTTTAATAATAATGGCAGACTCAAATCCAAGTTCCTTGACAGGGGAACCTGTTCGCCGTCGGGACATGAACTTACCCTTGCCAAAGCCCTTCGATGGCACAGCGGAACAATGGCCTAAGTGGAAAATTCGGTTCCACAGGTACCATCTGTGTTCAGGGTTATCTCATAGGTCCCAGTCCGAACAGGTCAGCGCTCTGCTATATGCGATGGGCGATATTGCAGACGACATTCTGTCAATCTTGCGCATCGATGAAACAACATCTTATACAGAATTAATTGATCTCATGGACGGCTACTTTAATGCCTGCAAAAATATCATCTTCGCCAGAGCAAAGTTTAATAAACGGATTCAGCAGGCCGGTGAGTCGATAGACCAATTTATTCAGGACCTGCATCGCCTGGCTGATGATTGCAGCTACCATTCGTTGAAAGATGAATTGATTCGTGACCGGATTGTCGTTGGAGTCCGCGATGACGAACTTTCTAAAACAATGCAGGCCAAGACAGACCTAACATTAACTGAAGCAATCCGTCTCAGCAGGCAGGCAGAGGCCCGAACCGAAAGCCAAGGCCTGCTCAGACCTAGGGTCGAAGTAATAAGGAGCCAAAGACAACTCACTAAGAGTAAACATCAAGCATCAAGAGGCCCAACTTCAAGTTCTACACATAAAAAGTGTGGCTACTGCGGAAAGACTCCACAACACAAGCGGAACAAATGTCCGGCCAGAAATGTAGACCTCACAGCCCTCAACCATGCAGTCTTGCGTGAAATTCATCCTCTTCGGTCAGTTGACGAAAATCTCGCAAAGCTTTCCGGGTCCAAGATATTCACAAAATTGGACGCCAACAGCGGATTTTGGCAAATGCCGTTAGACCCAGAATCAAGACTCCTCACCACTTTCCTGACACCCTTTGGAAGGTTCTGTATGAATAGATTGCCTTTTGGCATATCATCAGCGCCAGAGATCTTCCAGTGCAGAATGTCAAAGATCCTTCACGACATGGAAGGTGTCATATGTCACATGGATGACATCCTCATACATGCTACCACGCAGAAAATACACGACGAGCGCGTTAGAGCAGTCTTGCAACGCCTTAGAGAATCAGGACTCACACTCAACGAAAAATGTGAGTTTTCGAGTTCATCGATGACCTTTCTTGGTCACGTCATTGATGAGAAAGGTATCAGGGCAGATCCTTCAAAAGTCAAAGGAATCGTGAACTTCCCAGAACCATCTAACGTCACAGAGCTACAGAGGTTTTTGGGAATGATCAACCAGTTATCAAAATTCACCCCTGAATTGGCATCATTATCAGAGCCGCTTCGCCAACTCCTCAAGAAAAACACAGTCTGGATATGGGGTGATCCACAACAGAAGTCCTTCGAGACGATCAAGTCACGTTTGTGCTCAACTCCTGTACTTGCGCATTACAACCCAGAGAGAACTACAATCATTGCGGCAGATGCATCAAATGCAGGTCTCGGAGCTGTCCTCATACAAGTGCAGCCTGATGGTAGCAAAAGACCCATCAGTTTCATCTCTAGATCACTAACAGATGCAGAAAAGAACTATGCGGTCATAGAAAAAGAAGCTCTTGCGGCTACTTGGGCGTCGGAAAGATTTGGCGAGTACGTTCTTGGTACTACCTATACGATTCAGACCGATCACAAGCCACTTGTACCACTCCTGGCAACAAAAGAGCTACATAAACTCCCGCCAAGGATTCAACGTTTCCGTTTACGTCTTATGCGGTACAACCCAGATGTTGTACACGTCCCTGGGAAGCAGCAAGTAACAGCTGATGCCTTATCACGTGCCCCAGCTTCAGAACCAACAGAGTCTGACATTGCTTTTGTTGATGACACGCTGCTGATGGCTAGACAGGCTATAGCAAACCTTCCAGCTTCGTCTACAAAACTACAGGACATCATTGCTTGCCAGAAGACAGACCCTGAACTAAAAGAGGTCCGTAACTATTGCAGCTTAGGATGGCCAGCATTCATGCCGCAAAATCCCTTGTTGCAGCTATACTGGAACAACCAAAGATACCTGACAATGGTAGATGATCTTCTGCTCTACAATGACCGTATAGTCATTCCAAGAGAAATGCGATTGGAAATGCTTGACAAACTCCACGAGAGCCATCTTGGGATTACAAAATGTCGAGCTCTTGCTCAAACATCCATCTGGTGGCCTAATATTACTTCCCAAATCGAGGAAATGGTAAAGAAGTGTTCGATCTGTGCGAAACTTAGACCTCCCACTAGGGAACCTCTTCTTGCATCCTCCTTCCCTGATCAGCCATGGTCAAGGGTTGCCATGGATCTCTTTGAACTCAAAGGAAAAACCTTTCTACTTGTGGTTGACTATCATTCTCGATGGCCAGAAATTAGAATCCTCGACCATCTCACTAGCAGCGCAGTCATCACTCGACTGAAATCCATATTCGCAACACATGGCATTCCCGATATTGTCATCTCTGACAATGGTCCACAGTTTGCGAGCACAGAGTTTCAGAAATTCACCAAAGAATATGGCTTCACCCATACTACCAGTTCTCCTCGATATCCCCTATCGAATGGAGAAGCGAAGCGTTCGGTGCAAACCGTCAAGAATCTCTTGAAAAAAGCAACGGATCCTTACAATTCACTTCTTCTTTACAGAGCAACACCCCTACAGAATGGCTTCTC
Source organism: Elysia crispata (assembly GCA_033675545.1). NCBI lineage: Eukaryota > Metazoa > Mollusca > Gastropoda > Plakobranchidae > Elysia > Elysia crispata. The sequence goes on from JAWDGP010002247.1 coordinate 167,667, forward strand.
TCCTAGTCAATTGCTCATGGGCAGAAAGCTCAAAACAAAGCTTCCCTCTGTCCCGCACAAATCCCCTCCCCAAACCCCAAAGATCACACCTCTCCTAAAGAAAGAGGAGTTGTATCGTGAGAAGCAACAACAGCACTACAACTCTCGACATGCGGTGCATCCCTTACCCAAACTCCAGCCAGGTGATTCCGTCCATATCAGAGACCTGGACAGACCTGGAACTATCACTGCTCAACTTACAAATCCTCGCTCATTCATGGTGAACACAGAGCAAGGCCAAGTTCGGCGAAACCGGTCACATCTTGTGTCCATGCCAGCCTCAACATATAGTCCACCTAGGACAAGGTCTCAGACCGCACACCACTTACGGTCTGCAACCAACCCAAGCGATGACGGCCAGCCAGCTGTACACACCAGAAGCGGTAGGGTTTCCAAAAAGCCCCAACGTATGGATTTATAATTCGTTCACCGTATGTTCCATACTCTTCATTCCCTCAAACTGATGGAGGAAGAGTGGATACGGGAATTAGCCCCTATTGACTAAAATACATTAACGCAACATACATTAGAAGTGTTGTTCTCAAAACGCAACACTGACAAAATGCAAAGGTGAACTAAAAACACGAACACTAGGTGTTATCTGACAGAAGGATACATGGGTCACAATAATACCCCCTTCCTGTCATAAGGCAATGTTTGTCTCTAAGTCTAATTAAATTAAGTTAAAAGAAGACGTACAGAGGAACAGAGATAAAGTTTAACAGTACCATAAATAACACTCTGTAGAACTTTTTCATAATCTTGGATTTTAGGTTACAATATAGCCTATATATTTGATTTTGTTCAGAGCTACAGAAGTTACTTGGACATAGACTGTTACTTATGCATTTAGAATTCTTGATCTCTTCTTGCTCCTAAGATTTGATTGATATACTTGATCATAGAGGACATACCTTCTATTAATTACTATTGTCTTGACTCATAGACCTGAAATGTGTTATAGATCTAAAGTTAACCAGTGTTGTAAAAAATTTGGTTGATTTATCAAAGGTTTGGATGGGATGTAACTATTTCACTATTTAAGCGAACTATTGCCGACTTTGTTTCAAATTTTATGAACGTTAAAATTCCTATTAGCTTAGGGGGAAGATGTAGTATAATCAGTACCTACAGTACATTATGCACTTGTTATAATATTACATGTACTAAGGAAGATAACTCTTAACCAAAGATTTGAATATAAATGTACATTGTTTGTGCCTAGCCCGCCAGTTCTGTGTTCTGCCGAGGTAGTCATTTGGTCTACAATAAACGATCATATCAAGGAACTGACATTGTTTGTCTTGGTATTACCGGGAATATTACATGAACCACATACAATTGACAGTGATGGCTGCAGAAGACAAAGCTACCATTCTAGCTGCTACAGACACGCTGCGTTCAGTCGCTAACATTGTCACTTGGACCATGTTTACTGCAGAGACTTATCACAGTCATCCGCAGTGGTATTCCAGACCAATGCCGGGACCTCCCTTCAGAACTACGACCCTATCCCATATATGCTACCAGCCTTTATTGTGTAGATGGTGTCATATTAATGGGACACAGGATCGTCATTCCTGCAGCACTCCAACCACGTATCTTGAATGCACTTCATGCCGCACACCAAGATGTAGGAGCGATGTGTGCCAGAGCAGCAGATTCAGTGTTTTGATCTAACATCACAACCTATATTACTAGAACCAAGAACCAATGTGCCCAGTGCAACAGAGCAGCAAAGTCAAACGCCATGCAACCACCAACCATATCATCCCTCCTGACTACCCATTCCAATAGCTGTGAAATTACTTTCCTGGCATATGGGTTTCAGATCAGAGGCAGGTACAAAGGGCCTAGTGAGACGTCTGCGTGAAACATTCGTTACATTTGGTGTCCCTGAAGTCCTGACATCTGATGGGGGTTCCCAGTTTATAGCATGGAAAACCCAAGAATTCTTGAAGTCCTGATGTGTAAACCATAGACTTACATCTGTGGCAAACCCACACAGCAACTGCAGTTAAAACGGTGAAACGGATGCTGATGGAAAACACAGGACCATCAGGGTCGTTAGACGTCAACAGGTTTCATCGAGCGATGTTGATCTGCAGGAACGCAATTGATCCTGAAATCAGAGTATCGCCAGCCCTCATATTATTTGGCAGGCCCATCAGAGATGCAATCCCAATCCCAACGGGCCGTTACTGCCCTCACAATAACTAGCAAAAAACATTAACCTTCAGAGAAAAGGCCATTGTTAGGAGACATTCCAGAGAACATGAAAAGTGGTCAGATCACACTCGGATACTACCACCATTAAAGGTAGGCGACCATGTCTACGTCCAGAATCTTGTTGGCAACCACCCCAAGAAATGGGAGCGCGGCGGTGTCATTACAGAGCTACGCCAATTTCACCAATACGTCGTCCGTATAGATGGGTCGAGCAGGGTGACACTTAAGAATAGACAATATCTGAGGAAGTTCTCCCCTTTTAAAAAGCCGTCCTAGCGTGGTGGCCAAAAACTTTGAAGAAATATGGCAAATTCCTAATTGTATTGGCGCTCTGGATGGAAAATACATAGCCATAAAGGCACCAAGCGGAGAAAGGTCGTCTTATTATAACTATAAACATTTTCATAGCATTATCTTGCTTGCATTGGTAGATGCAAATCTCAAGTTCTTGTATGTTGATGGTGGAGCCAATGGAAGATCTGGGGATGCAGGTGTTTTTAGGAATTCTCCACTCTTTCAAGGGCTTGAGAGAAAATCGCTCAATGTTCCACAATATAAGCCATTGCCTGGCATGGACCAACCCACCCCCCATGTGATTGTTGATGATGCTTTTCCCTTAAAATCATATCTCATGAAGCCTTATCCTAATAGAGGTGATGTAGCATTAAATAAAAAAAACACAGAGGCGAATCTTTAATTATAGTTTATCGAGAGCAAGACGAAGCTCTGAAAATGCTTTTGACATTTGGTGCCAAAGATTTGGAATATTCCAATCAGCAATTAATTTAACTCCAGAGAAGGCTACTTTGGTAACCCAAGCAGCCCTCTGCCTTCACAACTTCTTAATAACAGAGAGGGACAGGTTATATAATAACAGGACTCAAGAACAAGCTATGCAGCAGGATAGCCTTACATCTTTTTACTATCTCAAGGCTAACAGAAGTGCAGAAAATGCACGTCAGATTAGATATCTGTTTAAACAGTACGTTAATGGGCCCGGTGCTGTGCCATGGCAAAACGATCATATTTAAGACTAGCGTATACACATTACAATACAACGAATTTTCAATTCAATCATGTTCAGGAATAAATTCCTAAATTTGTATGTGGGAAAAAAAAAAAGAAAGAAAATAAATATATATATATATATATATTAGTAGATTCGGCAGGTTGTTCGCCTAAGGCTCGTAAAAGGCTCAACCAAATCTTATGAAATTTTCACAGAAGCTAGATCTTACTAGATGCTATGTTTACCTGGTCCCTTTTTATTGATTTGTATTTTAATAAAATTATTAATTTTAAAAACAAGTTAGTTCGGTGTTGGATTTTCCGACATGGTTTTTATATTACCAGTAGGCCTACTCTGTTGGTTCTCTTCGTTGTCCATCGTCAAATCCAATCGAAGTTTTTAAGACGTCATACCGCTAATAGTAAATCACAAATGGCTTGACTACCAATGCATTGTATAGAGCAATCTATCCACATCGAGATCTATAATTTAGAATCTAGATCTCGACCTAACTGATTTTAGATCTATTATCAGCATCACGAGTTTGCATTGGACGAAATTTTCCAAGCATAATATAAGGTCAAGTTGATCTAAATCTAGATCTAGATCTAGATCTACCAACAAACATTCTCACCGTCTACATTGACCCACTTATCAGCACTTTATTAGTATTAAGGCTTACCAGGATGCCCCGAAAAACTCGTGGCGGATTAGTTAGACGCTCGACACCAGATGCAAAGCGAGTGTGTAGACAACGTACAGCAGGAGAGCAATATGGGGCAGAAGCAGACCAAACGCCAGTTCCTAGGCAAGAACGTCTTTCACCATCCCTTCCGATTTTACAGTCACCAAATCTGCAGCCACACCCAAACACACAAATTGAAGAACGGCCACAAAACCCGCAAATCAAAGAACGCCTTAAACCACTCCCGTAACCACCACCACCAGCGTTATCATACTACCACTCAAACTTTAAGAACACATGCTCTGCTGGCGAAATGACTTTCATCTGTAATATATGTCAGGCTGCAAAATTCCAAGAAGAATCGAAGGCTATTTGTTGTGGAAATGGCAAGTACAGTCTAGACCCTTATGAGTTATCCAAATTTACCTGCATCTATTAAAGAACTGTTTAATGGTGATTCTGCAGACTCTGAGCATTTCCTAAAAAACACTCGACGTTACAACTGTGCATTTCAAATGACATCATTTGGCTGTAAGGAGGTTCAAACCCATGGGTGGAATCCCAACTTTAAAATTCAAGGTCAAGTCTGCCATTTTATTGGTTCATTGCTTCCCAATGATAGTGAAACTTCAAAATTTCTACAGATCTACTTTCTTGATGACAGTGATCAAGTTAAGTCAAGAATGACAATCTCAAATAATTTTGAGCTTAAGCCAACTCTCATGCATATGTTACAAGAAACACTTTATAACTATAACAAATACATAAGGGAGTTAAAGCCTACCAATATGCCAGGCAGCAAAACCTTCAAAACTGAGAGTAACAATCCTTGAAAATAGGAGACCCCAAAGTGAGCATGAGAGGCGATACAATGCACCAACATGTAAAGAAGTCGCGATTCTGATGCCGAACGAACCAGTTGGACATCGTGATATTGTCATATGTTAATAAACTAATGAACTGAGACGTATTTTTGAGTTGCACCCAGCTTATGACCCTCTTCAGTATCCCTTGCTGTTCCCTACTAGGATCAGCGGGTGGAACCTTGATCTAAAGGCCCAGAAGAAAGTTTTACAGTTACAATTTTACCGGTTTCACCTTTGCGTAAGAGATGGCAATTATCTGCTGACAGCCAGACGTCTTCTTCTACAGTTTATTGTGGACGTGTATGCTAAAATTGAATGCGAGCGCCTGCAGTTTCTTACGCGTGAATTAAGTACTCAAAAAGCAGACAATTACAGAGATTTACGAGACGCTCTTTATTCTACAGATGGAGACCCAAGAAACGTCGGTCAGAGAGTCATCTTGCCAGCGACATTTACGGGCGGACCAAGGTACATGTTTGAGAGACAACAAGATGCCATGACATATGTTCAGAAGTATGGTCGGCCTGATCTATTTATAACGATGACAACTAATCCAAAATGGATCGAGATACAACAGCATCTTGGACAAAGCCAGCAAGCACATGACAGACCAGATCTGATAGTGAGAATCTTCAAACTAAAGTTGAAAAAGCTAATGGGCCTGTTGAAAAATGGAGCATTTGGTGACCTACAGGCATGGTTATACTCTATTCAGTATCAAAAAAGAGGTTTGCCACATGCACATATTCTTCTTTGGCTGACAAAGGAAAGCAAGATAACACCAGACCCAATAGATTGCGTTGATTCAGCAGAAATTCCCAATAAAGACACAGAGCCTGATCCACATGCAATTGTCACGTCACACATGATTCATGGTCCATGTGGAAATAGCAACGGATATCTGATGCATGCTTTAAAAACGGATCGTGTTCCAAAGGCTTCCCAAAAGACTTTTTACACGAAACTTTCCATGGAGTAGATTCCTATCACAAATACCGCAGGAGAAGCCCAGAACATGGTGGAAATACTGCAACATTAGATTGTTTGGTAAATGATCAACGTGTTAGCAAGGCAATCGACAACCGCTGGGTAGTGCCTCTTAACCCATGGCTTCTGCACCAATTGAACTACCATGTAAATGTTGAGATATGCACTTCCATTCAGAGCATGAAGTATGTCTTGAAATATGTCCACAAAGGAACAGACCAGGCGAGCTTCCAAGTAAAAATGATAGTACCAATTGTACAAAGGATGAGACCAAGAACTTTGTCATTGCACGCTACGTAGGGACACTGAAGCATGCTGGAGAATTTTCGAGTTTTCGTTGCACGAAAGACACCTCTGCATTGTCCAGCTAGCTGTACATTGGAAAATGGTCAGAGAGTCTACTTCAACGAGCAAAATGCAGTCGAAAGGGCAACTAATGAACCCTCGCCAACTGCTTTAACTGAATTTTTCAAGCTTTGTGAGAGGGACCATTATGCAACAAGTCTACTTTATCCAGATTTACCTAGGTTTTACACCTGGAATACTTCGAGCAAGACATGAAACCGGCGAAAAAGAGGGAACAAAGTTGAAGGTGAAGATGTCTATGAAACAGAAACAATAGGGAGGGTTTATACTGTGAGTCCGCGGCAAGGAGAATGTTTTTACATCAGACTTTTGTTGCATTATGTAAGAGGACCAACATCATTTGATGCTCTGAAAACAATAAACGGCCTAATTTGTGACACCTAACGAGAGGCATGTCTTCTTCGTAGGCTGCTTGATGATGACAATGCATATGACATGACATTACAAGAGGCAGCAGCAAGTGCAACACCTTAAGCGATGCGTTCTTTACTGGCTATTATTATAACACAGTGTGATCCCAGTGATACAGGGCTTCTATGGAGACGTCACAAGGACCACTTCACAGAAAACATTTTTCATGAAACTGAATCAACCATCTCTCAGGGTGAAGCTGACAACATTGCGTTAGTTTGCATTGAAGATTGCGTATTGGGCATGGGCGGTCGAAGGCTTGATTCGTATGGTCTGCCTCCAACACGAAGAGGTGATGTTGAAAGAATAGGACAAGACTACCAGAGAGAAATGAATTACAATACAAACCAACAGAGACAAAAGTTCAATTTCAATATCACAATGCTAACAGATGATCATGCGCATGAATTCAATACTTTCATCAAAGCTGTGCAGGAGAAATCTAAAGTAATATATTTTCTTGATGCCCCAGGTGGATGTGGGAAAACCTTTCTCATTGAGACAACCTTGGCCAAAATACGGTTGGAAGGTAAGATCGCCATCGCAACAGCGAGTAGTGGATTGGCTGCAACACTCATAACTTGAGGAAGGACTGTCCATAGCACCTTTAAGGTCCCACTTGATCTGTCTAGGTCTGACTTTCCAATTTGTGCAATGAAATATGGTACATCATTGTCCATGATTGCAGTGCTATCATTGCTGGTGAAGCTCCTGTGCTCCATAAAATAGTATTGTAAGTTGAGTTACAATAGTACTGTATTTCTAGCTCATGTTTATGTTTGCAAAGATACTTTTTGTATATCGATCTACAATCATATTATTTCTTTGTTTCTGTTCAATCGGGGCTTACGTAAAAACGTATTTTGCGCCTAGCTCGATCAATTTTGGCGTCAGCTTCTCAGTGATTGGCTCATCAGAAGCGCCTTTTCTTGATGATTCAACGATATAAATATCGAAAAAAAAAAAAAAAAAACATTTTTGGACTAACAAGCAAACTGTAAAGTCAAATTAATGACATTTGATACATTTAATTATCTAAATTCACTTGCGCTTGTGTCTAAAAGAACTAGAGAGAGAGAGAGAGAGAGAGAGAGAGAGAGAGAGAGAGAGAGAGAGAGAGAGAGAGAGAGAGAGAGAGAGAGAGAGAGAGGGACAGGGAGAAAGATAGAGAGAGGGATAGGCATAGAGGGAAAGAGAAAGATTACAAAGAGGGAGAGAGAGAGAGGGTGTAAGACAGGGAGAGAGAGGGAGGGAGGGACAGGGAGAAAGATAGAGAGAGGGATAGACATAGAGGGAAAGTTAAAGAGAAAGATTTCAAAGAGGGAGAGAGAGATAGGGTGGAAGGCAGGGAGAGAGAGAGGGAGGGAGAGAAGTGAGAGAAGAAGAGAAGAAGGAGAGAGAGGACTGAAAAAGAGGGAGATGAAAAGAGAGAAAGAGAGAGAGAGAACCGAGAAATAGGGAGAGAAAGAGAGAGGGGGAGAGAAAAAGAGGCTGAGAAGGATTGAGGAGAGAGACAAAGAGAGAGAGAGAGAGAGAGAGAGAGAGAGAGAGAGAGAGAGAGAGAGAGAGAGAGAGAGAGAGGAAGACAGACAGAAGAGAGAGAAAAATCTCAGCCGGCATGTGATTACACTTGCACTGCTGTAACAGAGCGCCACAGAAGAGTTTCTTGTATTAAAGCGGCTTTTTTTTTTACAATATCTTTTCCCTATTCATGCCTTTATAATGTCTAGATTTAATTCAAATATTTTAATTACTCAAAATCAAGTTGGAAAATGTATTATTTTTCGTCACTGAACAGTAGTTTCTGCATTGAAAACTAACTCTTAAGCCTAGGCCTAGTCTTTGTCAGTCGTTCAAGGAAGACAACCCTCGCTGAAATTATTTTATTAGGGATAACATAAGTTTCCTACTCCTAGCATTTTTAAGCCTACATTCTCATTCCTATTTTTTGGTAGATCCCTTCCTTTTAATTTTCCTGTCTATCATCCCCTGTCTTTTTTAAGCTAATCTACTCACACTTTCTCACTTTGTAGGTCATAATCCTCGTGCAAAGAGACAAATAGTAAATACAGGAGATTGATTACATTGCATGTACTCATATTTTTTATTATGTACAATAAAAGAAGAAGAGGTTATAAAGCGTAACTTTACTGTCTCTCTTCTTCTTCCAACCGCCAATACTTCTTTGTCTATCTGGCGGTATCAGTACTTTTCCTCTTCATCATTCCCTGGCGTTTTTATAAAAATTGACTTTCAACTCAGTCCCGCTGAGTGAGAAATAACTTCAGCCTATCGCGTAGGATTATAAAGGAAGTTGAGCCTGCGTGTCAAAATATTGTTCAAGGGACTGAACTTTCAAGATGGAAGACAATGCTAAGAAGGAGAAAATAGCTGCAGCGAAGAAAAAGGCAGGCTTAGTTCTATTTTCTCACAAATAATACACAATATAGTATTTAATTATCCTTTTATAGATCTAGATCTTAATCTACCTGAGTAAATTCTCGGACAATCATTCTCTGTCAATCTTTAGCTCGTTATTTACAATCAAAATCTTGGCTTGGCTATAGTACATCTAAAATCTAGTCTAGATCTAGATCTAGATCTTGGAGAAGTTTAGTAAATCTAATCTAAAATCGAGATCTAGACTTAGATATCTAGGCCTTTAGAGTGAAATGAAGAAAAAAATGCAGTTGATTCAAAGTAGGTACCACAAAGTCCCTATCTCCCGGCGATAGAAAAGCTAACGCATCGCTGATGACGTCAAAATACCAAAATTACCATACTTTAAAACCTTTTAAAAACTCTTATAATAAGTCTACACAAACAAAACTTATATCATTGGAAAGATCGTTTTTTCTTCTTTTGAAACGTGTGATTTGTTTTGTTTTTCATAAACTGCAGGTATTAAAAAAAATCTGCATTAAAAAGACGGTAAATTTTTACTATTACACCCACATCCAGAAGAGTGCTGTTTCTTGTCTTTCCGGTCGACCTTGACTGTGATCGCATTATAAGTGAAAGTAGTCCCGATTACGTAACTGTACGAATGCTCAATTTTATGGATAGATAAAAAAATTTGGGGGGGGGGGGGGAGACCCCCAAAAAGTAAATACTGAATAATGAGGGGGGGGGGGGGGGTGCGAATTAAACGACTTTCACTTGATAATGCGATCATATCCAGATCAAGATGAACCGGAAAGACAAGGAACAGCACACAGTAAAAAACGTGAATAGTAATAATAAATCCAGCTCTTACCTTTACTCCGTCTCTGCTACTTCGAACACCTCTGTATCACTATCTTCCTCTATTTCAATGTGTGTTTTCGTTCCATGCGGAGGATAAAGAAGAGCAGCCTGAGTCAGAAATAAATGCAGTAAATTTTTTTCCTCTGTCCCAGTAACAAATAAATATCGGGCCAAATACTGGTGCAGATATTTTGAGCGCACTCCGGGCCTCCTACTCCACTCTTTAATATCCCTCCAGAGGCGCTCAATGTTCTGAGTATGTATAGTGCTATCCTCCGGATCCACAAAATATTGAGAATGATTTATAACCTTATGCGTGTAATTATTTATTTCCCCCAATCCTCTATAGGCACCCCACGCGTCACTATAAATAGTTGTACCAGGCTTAATATATTTAAGAATTAAAGGCACAAGTGTTTCTTTGTTACGCTTCTCTTCTATCTCCCCAGTGAGAGCTACCACAAATCTTTTTTTTGAAACCCTTTCTATGCCACCAAACAGCCAAATGTCGTTCAAAAGTCTCCCCCGCTCGTATTTCCTTCTTACAAACTGGGTCTCGTCAATTTCAACTTCAATCCCTTCACCTCCTATCTGCTCCTGATTTAAAAACCAGTGATTGCAAACCTCGCTACAAAACGATCGCCAGTCCACAGATGTCTTAGACGATATATTTAAACACGATACCACAGTTCTGTGGTCCCACAAGTGACTAAGAAAGTGATTAATAAATAGTAATATTTTCCACTGGGCAATATTGCTGTTATCAAGAAATGTTCCTTTAAAATCGGACACAGAAAAACCACAAAACCGTCGCTTCTTAGATTTGGGAACTACAGTAGACTTCCTACAGCGCCAAACACTCTGATCCTCGCGGTAATTACAGTTAGAAACACAATGTGGACAAATTCCTTCCGAAGGTAAAACACCATGAGATCTAAGAAATGCTAATGACTTAGCGTGGTTATTGTAAAATTCAGCAATAATTTGAAAATAATCAAAATAACACTTATCACAAGTAGCCATAAAGAAAATAACGATCACGTTCAAAACACATCAAAGCTGTGAGCCTAATGAGTAATGACAATGAAATGAGACAACAGACGCGCCTTTAATTGCGCATGCGCATCGGTAATTGTAAGACGTTGCGCATGCGCAAAGAGTAATTAAAAAGAAAGTAATACGCATGCGCAAAAGACGGAAGTAATTAACATGCAAAAAGGCACCTACCTCGAGTAAATCGATACGCTTAAATAGGTTAAGAAAGAAGAAATAATCCAAAACAAAAAGTCATATATTTCAAAAACTATTTATTTGCGGCGAATAAAACCTTCATTTTCGTACTCAGCACATTGAAATCTAACAGAAAAACATCATTTCAAATGCTGATGCGAGTTGGGTGTAATAGTAAAAAAATACCAAAAAGACTACCTCGTTGAAAATTCGCTTGCTGGCAGTGTCACACGGATGATACAGCTTTCACTATAACTGCGATATCTCGGCCAAGAAATAATATTTTTGCATGATTCAAACTGTTTCATGACTGAAAGAAGCTCTAGTTTAGTTCCATACCACACAAAAGGAGAAATATAGAAGCAGCCATTTTTGGCGTCAAGATGAAAACTTTGAAGACAAATTAATAAAGCTTCCTGATTAAAAAAAAAACAAGTTGTGTTGTATAAAATTAAAGACCAACCAATTTCCTCTGATATATAAAAAAAATCATGCAACTGGCATTTTTCTTGGTCGAGAGATTTTAAATAAGTCAACCCAAGGATCGATCTGTAGCCTGCCATGGCTCAAGTGGCTGTTCCCAGCGAGGACAGTTATGTTCATTAATAACAATATTTTTTATAGGCTTTTTATTAAAATAAATATGGTTTTCGAGTTTTTAGACGGAAGGGTGTGCAGAGCAAGGAACAACAAGAAAGCCCGTGGTCAGTTCAATAAAATTTTTACTGATATAATTTTTAAAACTCAAGGAATTTTGAAACTGCATGCATCTATGGATTTATTATGCATATTTCAAATATTGCAAACCCGATTTTGTCTGTGAATAGTCATAATTTGTGCATAAAACGGCATTTTCAATGCGTATTGATGAACTGAATTCAAAATGGTGGCTGCCGATATTTAGGTCTAGAAAGTCATGAATTTGGCCTTAAGTAGCCAAATGTAATTTTTTAGTCTCTACCTTTGGTAGCCAAATCTAATTAATTTTTTTGTTCAGTTTAAAGTATAATAATAATGTATGCATTATATTGAAAGTATAATGTTAATCATAATTGACCTGTGATTATAATTCTTTTTACTTCAGTAGGTGATTTAAAATGCGGTTTTGATATAGAAGAAGTGATCAAATTATCAAATAGATAGCATAATTAGATTCAAAATCCTAAAAACCATACAATCTGAAAGTTTCATTACTCTAGTACAAAAAATGTGTTTTTATGTTAAAACTTCTGAAATATGATGCTATTTTGACCAATTTTCTCCAAAAGCGCAAAATTTGCTGTTAAGCCAATCTTGTGTTTCTTTAACTTTTAAAAATAAATTTCTAGGTTGCTGAAAAAAATTGATTGAACTAAATACAATATTTTGTATTAGCAAAATAAGTGTCGAAACAATCTGAAGAATGTGTGTTTTTTTAACGATAGTCCAAAAGTGCCTCATGTAGTCTATTTGCTTGTAATTTTGATGTGCCACAAGTGTTTTGGCCATTTTTGGTGACCAATAATTTTTTGTTTTTATTTTCTACCCCCCTGAAATTTTGTATGTGTTTAATCATTGTACTGGACTTTATAAATATGTCATTTTTTTCTTTCATAAAATTTAACAAATGACTTTTATATGTTCTTAAAAATAGCCCGATGCACACAACTTGTTATGTGAGGTTATGCACAAAATTTAAAAAGCTGTAAAATTTTTATTTTCCAACCGATTTTGATGAAATTTATTGGAAATTTCATGTCCCCACAAGAACTTTATAGTGCTATTGGTTTTATTCAAATTTGCTGGATTTGAAAAAATCACTTTGTGTTACCTATTCAAAGATGTATTCCAACTGCGTTAAATATGGGTTTAGCAATGTTTTTTTTTTATACATTGATGGAAAGTAAAAAAAAAATAGAAATAAAATACATTCATTGTTGAAATAGGCCCTATTTTTTTTTTCAACGCTCAGAACTTTCTAGATCTAGATCTATACCATATACAGTCTTGAAAAACTAGGCTAACTCTAGTAACAGCTTAACTGAACATCTCCATTCGGCTGCTCATAGTGGCTCTATGTTCTGAGACTCTTGCCATAGAGCAGCTCTATTAAATAGGAAAAGAAAGATAATCCTGACGAAACCAATAGAAAAAATATGGATGCATTCAGTTAACACACACGTTATTTTAACGAGTCATATCTATTGTGTAAATAAGATGAATGTTTGTGGATCAATATAATAAATAAGAGTCTCAGACTCAAAGTATAATCTAAATAATCATAGCAACAGTTAATTAATATAAGTTAAGAATTTGGATATGATCTAAAATAAACATTCTTCAATTGGCCAGTCAAAGGGGTTAACCTCTCACGATGACAGTGCCAGTTCAACATACTTAAAAACTGTTCACCCTCCAAGCTGCCCGCCTATTTTACTATTTTTAGCCAGACGTCTTTTAACACCACACACCTCGCTCTCCCATGGTATTAGCAAGTGCGTAGGAAGAAAAGAAAAATGGTCACTTACCCAGATATCATTACAGCAGATCAATACATAAAAAGAACTCAATATAGTATATCATGCAAAACAAAAAAGAAATTAAATTATACCTTCCAAGAGATGAGTGAAAAGCAAGGAAAAATGAAACAATACGCTGGATAAACCACACAAAGCAATTCTGGAAGAACCTCCCGGAACATAAATTTAAAAGGTCATGAAAAAGATCTATCTAATTATACTTTGAGACTGACTCTGAAACTCATTATTTATTATATTAATTCTATGACAATGGTAACATTCATTTTATTCACACAATATAATTGGTGTCAGAAGTGTTTGAGCCTGTGATCCACTTTTGTGTCGCCAGTCAATGGGTTTGAGAACCTGTCAAGATGATACCCACACTTAAACTACTTAAAAACTTTTAAAAGGCTCCACGGCAGATCTGTTAAAAACCACCCCTCCCCCAATCAGTGCCTACCTATTTGTCCAGGAGCTTGCTGGCAACCACGGCCAAACTCTAATTACACCATACATATAATCACAAACTTCACAAAGTAAAAGTTATCGTGAGGAGGAACTTTTTAAATCTAGAGCTAACGATCACTTAATAACAATAGGTACAGCCCTACCTTAAAATCTTAGTAAAACTTAGGTGATGATCACTTTTCAACTGTTTTGGTAACCAAGGTACTGTTTTTCTCACTGAAGATGGTGTCTTTGGCAAAGGCTGCAGAAGATGGCTTTAGGCTACTGCATCATATTTTCATACTTTTATTTTTGCTTAGATCTTGAAGGTTTGAATGTCTTTATTATTAAACAACATTTTATAATTAAATTAGTTCAACACCACCTATATGGCCCGCTGTTGCCTGTATGGACCCCTAAATTGTGTACCCATATTGCCTGTCATTGTCGTTCATTTTCACTTTCTGGGCATCTACTTTCTTTCTTTATAACTACCGGAAATCTCGTGCAAACCTCATTTACGTTTAGAGGACACTTTATACTTTTTTTTTGGTTATTTTAGTTTTGTTTTCAGACTAGATTTAGATCTAGAAACGTGCTTCCAATTTGACTGTTTTTTGTTTGCAATTTTTGGCGATTTCAAGGCCTAGGCGAGATCTAAACTTTGAATTAGGATGGATGATTGCTTGAATCATCTCAAGGATGCTACAGAAACCGCTTATTTTGTGGTTATAAATCTGCATGGATATCCCAGCAATCAGCATTTGAGATCAGGAGTCAGATTATGAATATGATGTTGAGATGGTGGTGAAAAACTGAAATGGTGGTTGAGTCAGCCTGAAGTGAAGGAGAAGTCTTAGAAAATTTGTTTACTGTCATAAAGCCTTGTTTTATTAAAAATTCAAGACCTCTAGGTTTTTTTTTACAGTTTATTTCATAATTTTATCTTTTTTTTTAAAATGGTATTATCTATATATAGATCTGTTCTTGCACGCAGTTACATCCCTTTTCTTAGGGTCAGGGCTTTACCACAGCTGGAGTTACTTAGGTGGGGTTGACTTAAAAGAAAAAGGGATATGAAGGTAATGTGGGGTTTTTTTAGCTTTTCCACTAGTTATAAGCCTTATGGAGAAGAGAAACATTAAAAGAATGGGCAGAAATATGTTATGGTTTTATTTAATTTCAGAGCCATTGGTAGTAACAGAAAGGGGTAAAACGGTGGAACTTTTTTTGCTTAACTCACTCAACACAAGTCTATTTTTAGGTTTACAAGCGTCGAAGACCAGCGTTTCAAGCCGGTTTAAAAAAAAATTACCATGACATTCCTAATTAATCAATTTAGCCATGCAAATTTAAAAAAAATAAAACAAATTTGAATACTAAATATTAAATACTTTTTTAACGATTTTTTAAATATAACCAATTTTTATATAACTGACCCAAAAAAATTAATCCATTACATAATTTGACTGCATGTGAAAGTTTACTAGATCTAGATCTAGCGAGGCTGTGCCTTGACAAAATGACCTCATGAAAAAAAGTCATAAAAATAAAGGTATTGGCTCTTTTCCATTCCCGTCTTCACAAATTTGAAACTAAGATGCTGTGCTTATGTAGAAATATTCACATAAGCAATAGATACAATCTAGGACAAGAAAAAAAGTTATTAAAGGCCATCCCAAGTGCTGCACATGATTGGCTCCTTGAGAAAATTGCAGATCCCTTGTAACACTCAGGAAAATCATTCAGTTAGTTCATGCCAGAATAAAACTCACTCTGATTGAGACATCTGGGATCGCGATCCAATTCACCTTAATTTTTTACAGAGCCTTGCAAAAAGTATGGCATATCTTTTGCAAGCCCAAACAGTTCTTGCAGCTCATTTATATTTATAAATCAATTTGTAAAACTAATAGTATTCACACAATTTTAAGAAAACTTACTTTAAGTTTTCAGATTTAACAATGGTATCATGACTGATACTTACTCAATCACTAACGCAGTTGAAATATATCCACATAAAACCTGCTGCTTTTAATTGACCTCAAACAATCAAGTGCCCTACTTTTTAGTGTAGGCGATGATGTCTCTATTCCTCACTGCTTTCACTGTATCTGTCACTTGTCCTGCTTTTAGCCTCTTTGTCCATCTTTTTTCCCTTCTTTCCCTTGGATAGGTTTTCTTTGGATCATGTCAGGTGTCACAAGATGTTCTAGTTTTTCTCTTCTCATTCCATGACAAAAGAAAGTTGCTTAACATTTAAGTATTCTATTTATAAGTGATCTTGTTGTTGAAACTTCTTGTAACACTGTTTTGCCTGATTTCTTTGGATTGCCTGTATGAACCATGTTTCCGTTGCCTCTAGTTCCTTTTGGGACTGTTTTGAAATTGTCTAGGCCTTGCATGTACATTAGAATGGTTTTTATATAACACTCCAGGGCTTAAATTTTTGTGTTAATGGAGATGTTTTTATTTCTTAATACCAATTTCATTCTCTGGAAACTCTTTTTGTGATTTCACTATTCTTGATGCAATTTCAGTGTTGTTGCATTTATCACTTGAGTTTATTCTCGTTGATAAAGATGTTGATCTGTGGACATTCCCTGTTTCGACTGATGACCATGTCTTCTGTCGTTTTGCCACTCACTTTCATTCCTTTCTTTCTGCTTTCTTCTTCATAAATGTCTGATAATTTTTGCAAGTCTTCTTTATTTTCTGCAATTAATACAGGGTCGTCAGCATATTATCTCAAGTTGTTTACCTTGTGCCCTCCTACTTTAATTTCTGGGCATATTTGTCTGACACCACTCTTTATTTTTTTAAATTTCCTCATCAACTTCCATCACTGCTGTCTGTTCCCAGTACATCTTTTTGATCACTTGTAGCCCTTTTCCATCTATATAATAAACTGTGTAAGTGGTGTGATTATGGCATCTCATTATGTCGTAGTCTGTCAAAAGCCTTGGTGTAGTCAATAAAGCAAAGATATACTTCTTTTTGTACCTCCAGAGCTTGTTCAATTATAGTTTGAAGAATGTAGATTGCATTTTTGTACCCTTTCCCCCTTCAAAGCTGCATTGTTCCTCTGCTTTTTCTGGTTTGGTTTTATTTCTGACTGCCATCATGATGATTTTGAAAAGTATTTTGGTGATATGATTCATAAAACTGATGGGTCCATGTCATTCACACTCTGGTTTCTTTGGCTAGTATAAATATATAGATTGGGAGATGTCTGATGGTATCTGACCTGTGTCATAAATTTCCTTCAGTAATGTTGTGATCATATTTATTCTATAGTCTTCAAGTGCTTCTAAAGGTTCTACTGATATACGCTCTGGACCTGTAGCTTTGCTTAATTTCATCTTTCTTATTGCTCATCTTTCATGATATGTGGACCAACAAAGTTGTGCTTCGTTACATTGTAATCCTTTCTGTGGTATTCAAAAACTTCACTTATGTACTTTGTCCATCTGTCTAAAATTTTTTCTCTATCTTAAATGATGCCAGAGGTTTTTTTTATTTAAGAATAAGACATTCTCTGGATGAGCAGATTTCTTCAGTGTTTTTGTACATTGTCTGCTAAGTACTTCTGCGGTATACTTTGACGTTTTTGCACTTGCCATTGGTCTATTTCTCTCTGGCTTTGTCACATTTTTTTTTCTGATTTCTTGATTTATAATGCAATAAGCTGTATTTTTCTCTATTATTTTTAGTTGCCTCCTTTTTTCCATGAGGTCGGCAATATCCTCAGTTATCCACTTTTTTTTTGTTTTCCTAGCAACTCTTCGTATCTGTTTTGCTTCTGCTTCTATGACAGCTACTTTGAACTTAAAACCCATTGTAGGTCCACATCCTCAGCTACTCCTAAGACTTCATATGGTCTCGTTGGATTTGAAGTCGCTGGCTGCCATCACTAGAGCCGTTTGGGTGACGGACAGTTACCGAGATGGTTTGGTTGGCACCTTTTTTTTTTTAATTAGAACAGATGCACATTCAAATCTGTAATGTTAGGTCGGTTAGTAGTCACATTTTCTCTTTATATTCCTTCTTATTTGAGTCGGTTTCTTAATAAATAAAAGGTTAGAGTAGATTTCTGTGATGACACACAAAACAAGCTGGACCTGTCTAGATCTAGCTCTAGTTTCAGCTCAATGTCTGGTCGATGACATGGCCAGGCAGCAAAGGAATATTTTTGAGTTAATTGATCCTTGTGTCAATGCAGGATCAGAAATCGATTCATCTGGTTGTGAAGCAGATGATACTGTCTAACTTGACAATGAATTAGACCCATATTTTGTAACAGAAAGTGAAAGTGACCAATCATCCAACAAGCTAGGCCCATTTCGTTGAAATCTAAATGTTATATACTTGCTGTCTCACATACAACAGTCACAACATTCGGCCGAAATAAAAAGTCTTGTATTAATATAGACAAAAATTAATTGATTATATTACCACAAGATATATATATATAAAGCTTTATATAAAGAATAAAGGATATAAGAATTTTGAAGTTAAACACGGACTTAAATATGTTTACTACATGAGCGACAAACTTTGACTCTATGAACCAAACATATCAAATAAGAAAATATAAGAAAAACAAGGATGGGTAGGGGATAGAAAGATGGTGTAAGCAGCACAGTCACCTGTAACTGGAGGAAGGGCCCTGCAAAGAATATGCCTTTTGTCCTCTTTTCCCCTCTTTGATTCAACACCACATGCAATAAATTCCTTTCCAACCACAGCCTGCATCAGCTGACCTTGGTGCGCTCTTTCTCTCTTATAACCTGTCTTTTTCTCTTTCTCCCTATCCATCCATCCGTCATTCAGTATCTGCTTTCTTTTTCACCAATTCACCGCCTGCTCCCCACCATTGAACTGATCCCAACAATACTTGGATCTTTAAACATACCAATTAGGAAAAAAAAACGTGAACTGTGTGCATGTAATTCTTTATACGGTTATTATAAACAGATGATAAACAAAAGGGATAACCAAGTAATGCCATCTTTCATTCATTATACCATTTTAAATAAATACTGTGTACCTTGAGAGCATTGGTAGCAGCAGACAAGGCATTAATTGAAGTAACAGCTACAACATCAAACAAACAAAAGGAGAGAAAAAAAAGAACCAATAAACTCAAATGTTTTAAGGGGGAAAGTGAGTTGAATCTAAATTATTCACAAATCTTAATAAATCTTCTATTGTGTTATCATAAATCGATTGGGAGCCTTAGACTGCAGACCACATCTAGTTGTGGATACTTACCCATTTCCTAGTTCTGGCATGCAATTCCAACTCATGGATTCTCTGTATTGGGCAAGAAAAACAACCAGTTTTTGTTTTCACTTTCACTCTTATATTCACCCCATCTCTTCTCTTCATAAACTCTTCTAGTCTATGACTCCTGTTAGCCACTGGAGTCTTAGAGAACTATCCTCCATGACAAGTACAACTGATCCCACCTCTAATTTTCTACATTTATCTCTTCTACTAGGAAGAAGTAGTTGTTTGAAATATTGCTAACGGTTCCAGAATTGGATGAGCTGTTTTTTCATCAATTCATTTTGAGATTTGATGGCTTCAAGTGAGGATATGGTTATCCTATGAAGATGGTTTCCATGCCCAACAAGGAAATGACAGGGAGATAAAGGGTGACCGTTAATAAATTCATTGCCCACAAATGTAAGTGGACGTGAGTAGATGCAAGCTTCTTTCCCACCAGCCTCCTCAGCTTGGGGTGCATAAAAATCGCCAACTAGTTAACTTTGGTTTTTACTTCTTAAATAATTCTAAGGAAACGCTCTTAAATGTCATTGCATTTACTGAAAAAAAGTAGTATTTTGCATTCCTTTGCGAGCAAGAAATCTTGGAAAAACAAGCAAGAAATGAGAGAGTGTCAAAGATTGCATAAGTTCAAGATGCACTGCTCTAATAACAAGAGATGAACATAATTTTCTAGCCTGGAGTATCCCTACAGTAAATAGGATCAGCATAGTCCACAATGTCCACTACATGAAATGGCGGTGCCTGTTTTAACTGAGCTTCAATCAAAAGAGCCATAGGTTCTTGGCAAGCTTTGGCATCGAAACGCTTGCAGGGCTAACATTTTGCCTTGACTCTTTTAGAGAAAGCTATGAGGTTAATGACCCAGTGCTGGTTTCTCAAGGTTAAAACCACCTGGTTCACACCAGTATGCTTAAATTTCACATGAGCATCTCTGACAAACAGAAGTGAAGGTGGCACTTAGGAAGAAGAATAGGAAACTTCGTCATATATGTCACCGTAATTTAGTCTACACTTGACTCTGAGAAGTCCTTCTCAAAAAAATGGAGAGAGTTTGTACAAATTGGATGTCTTAGCAACAGACTTATCAGCCTGAAGAAAAGCGATTTCTTTAAATAAAAAAAATGCTGAGTCTGCGTAATCTTCAACAACTGATTTGAGGCCTTTACGCATTCTTCATAGATCAATCTTTATAATTCTGAGAATAGGCTGGCTCTTTATGATGCGGACATTGGATATCTATATCTTTAAAGTTCTTGATAAAACCATCCAAATGAAAGTTGTCTTTTTTTTTTGGTGAACTCAGTGAATTTTTTTGCAAAATCTGTTGTTATGTTTTTGTATCAAGATAAATGGAGAAATGTGTTTACTGAAAGAAAATTAACATGTAAAGATATCTATTAAATTTATATACCCACTTATTTTTCTTTCTTTCATAAAAAATCAAGTTTTAACGAACTCTAGGTTATAACAATTTACTGTTTCAATTAAGGCATCTGTGAAGTTACATTCACAATTGCACTTTGGTGCTAGGGTCAATACAGAGCAACCCCTATTAGGCTAGTGATGAAGTAAGTGATACGCTCACAAACAATGATGTAAAGGAGTTTAGATTGTTAAAAACTTCTTAGAGCTTCACCCTCCTCAGGGTTGGAAGTTCTGAAGGAGGGTGAAGAGGAGTCTGCCATACTTTTAAAATGATCTACTTTTTACAACTGTGAGTTACTTAGTATGATCTAAACACTGATTTGCATAATCACTCATGAGAAAAGCTTTTGCTATTTATCGTTTTGCTTTATTTACCACCTGGTATTAATTTATGAGAACAAACAACTTGTGAAAGTAAAAATTCATATTGATCAGCTCCACAAGTCCTTCCCAATTATGGATGAGTTAAATGCTAGTCCTTCCTGATTGGATGAGAAGGGGAAAATGATTGAATCTTTTTTAGAAGGACGACAAAATTAGCAATAAGATTTGAAGGTTATACATAGCTATGGAATATTGGATACTGGTTCATCAGAACAAACCAAGCACATTTCATTGCTGAACCAATAGCAGATGCCGTATGATACCATATAGAAAAATGTGGAATCTTCCGAATTAAAAAAACACAAGATTGTGTTTTGCCAATCCAAAAACTTTAATTCTCATCTACGCGATGAACATGTGACTTCAGAATTTTTAACAGAAATATTTCAGAAAGGCTAGTTACAGGACAATCAACTGGGCACGAGTTGCTTTTTCTAGTGTCAATGACACGGGTTCCGAGCTGCTGGTGTGTAGATTTATGAGGGAAGTGTTTAATTTATGACGTGCTCGCCAGCAATATTCTTCGATTTGGGATGTTTCCATTGTGCTGAAATATCTCCGACGCCTTGGACCGGCGGCGAATCTTAACCTCCACATGCTGAGTGCTAAACTGGCAACTCTCTTAACCCTTGTCACTGGTCAACGTACTAAACACTTCATGCCCTGGACGTAGAGAATATGCATCTGGCAGAGAGTAAGGCTGTGTTTCATACTGAACTCTTGTTAAAGACCAGCTCGCTGAAAGTCCTGCAACAGCTTGAACTATTCGTGCTTATTGAGAAGGCAGGGTTGTTTGTGTCATCAAGTGTCTTTTAACATAACTTTAAGTGGACTAAACATCGTCATACATTGACTTAACTCTTTATCAGCACTCTTTCAGCCCATGATGGGGAAACAAGATTCTCTGGCAAGATGGTTAAAGATTATTCTTAGTAAGGTTGCTGTGGGTGTAAATATATTTAAGCCCCATAGCACCAGAGCTCTTCATCCTCGGCAGCTTTCAAAGGCACTGATATCTCAAACGTCTTATAAACTGTTGGCTGGAAAAATCCACTTTTGCAAAATTTTATTAAACGCTTATCTCTTCACATTATGCCAGTGCACTTTTTGCCAAAAGTGTTCTTAATTCGGAACCTGTCTCGCTATGAAGTCTGAGCTGTATTCTATGAATAGACAAGGACGACAGAATATATAAATTAGATGAGACTTACGTGTAAGGTGAAGCTTAATTATGATTCTGTCGTCCTGACGTATTCACAGACTTCAGTTCCCTCCCCATCCCTCCCTGTGGTTATATGGGTGTGAATCGGGTTGAGAGCTCTTTGGATTTTTTCTTACTGGAATCATGGCTGTTTCTTGATCTTTACTACCATGTGAGACAGCTTCCTCATTTTAAAGGGTGTTTCTGCGCATGTCTGGTCACTCCATCTCAGCTGAATTCTTTGAATACCTCAGAACGACAGAATCATAATTATACTTCACCTTACAAGTAAGTCTCGTCTAATTTATATATTATAATTTCAAAAGGGCAGACTGAAACTTTTTCGAAAAGCACTGCAGAGAAAACATTACAAAACCTTTATTGCAGTCTGACTTCACAGTCCAGTTTTTTCTTTCAAAATTTTAGGGGCAGCAAAAAGGGGTGAAGGAAAAGGGTTCGAATCACTTGATCATGAAATTTGGAGTCCTTTGTGTTGTTTTGATTTTGCATTTTACAATTAATATTTTTTATCCACAGCTGAAACAGTTCCAGAGGTCAGGGAGGGCACGAAGCTTATCAAGAACCAGAGAGTCGACGGAAAGGGAAGCGCAGAAAGAAAATGAACCCATTGAAAAGATGGGGAGGAAAAATTCTCCAGTAGAACATAAAATCCCTGTAAGTATAGTTTCCCATGTAGCTCTTTAACCTTAAATGCAAATGAGTAACAAAAATAATGATGTTTTGAATGATTATAAAAATGCAAGATTTAGTCTTGAAAGAAAATAAAGGTGTTGTATTTCTGATCCGTGACATTGGCTGAAAGCATGTGAAATCTATAGGCATGTTTTGGTTAAGGATTTTGCGAAACCACCTGTTACTTTTTATAGAGAGTGGGTTTGCCATTCTTTGTTTTCGCTTACAACAAGCATTGCTGGCTATGGTTCAGGCATGAATTTTGATCAGAAGAATGTTGTTCATTCGCAAAATTTCTTGAAAAGTATATGTTTCTAATAGTAATTTAAGAAAGAAGATCTTAAAAATTAATAATAGATAGGCTTAGCTGATAAGTTAAATATTAACTTGGATCCAAATGGTTTGTTCAAAGACAGAAGTGCAGAAGGTCTTAGTTCACCAGTTCTAAATTCCAAAACCAGGAACGATTTAGACATTACTGTCAGCATAAACTATTTCTGTTTCTAATCTGTGGTTTTATTCCGTTTAATTTTTCGATTGAAGTTACTTTGAGAACCTCTGTAACAGAAGAGATCTAGATGTACCAGTGCTAGCTGGTGCAAATGAGCCAGAGGGTACGTGTTTATCACCTGGCTGCTGCTGCACAGCTATAAATAACTTTCTTCATCAGTCTACATTGCTGTGTGCTTTGGGGTTTCTTTAGCATCGTTTTAGAATAGCGTCCCTTTGGCAACAGTGGTGCCACCAAGAGGAAGGGGGGGGGGGGGGGAGGGGCAGGTTATTCCAAATCTAAAAATAGTTCATCTATAGATATACAAAACAGGTCTATTGTAATATTGTATTACATTTTTATTTGCAAATAACAGACTCAAGAGGAAATGCAAGTAAGCTTTTATAATCATATTTTGTGAAAAGAGCAAGTTGGTTTTTTTTGTATTGAAAAAAAAAGATATTTCTTGAGACCATCAGACTATCAATTAGGAGATGTGGACTTTGAATCCTCCCATATGTCCCTTTATCCATTAATGAACTGATTTTATTCTGCTTGCCTCTCCGAAAGTAATCAACTGCAACACACAAAATCATCTTGTACGTGAGTAGATAAAAAAAATGATGTATTGAATTGGTGAAAAATACAGGTACTTGTGAGGAATGTTGAATTAAATGAAATATTTCTTGCAACATTTTTTGCAGTTTCCAGGTTGACATGTTCGTCATAGATTTTTATTTGTAGGGGACAGGGAGTGGGAGAAACAGGGGAAGGGGACCTGGGGACAAAAGTTGTTTTTTAAAGAAATTAACAATCTTGTTTAAATGGATGTAAACATAGTAATGAATTTTTTTTTTCAAATTTGTGACCACCAGCTGCTATTTTTTTTTTGCCAATGCTCCAAGCCCAATGTGTTAAAATAGTCATTTCTCAGAGATCACGACTTCTGGTGGATTGGGCTTTTTAAAATATGCAATCAATTAATCAGTGATTCTAACATTTATCTAGTATCTTCTAATTTTACAAATGTAAATTTTGCATTGAATAAAAAATATTTCTTCATTAGTCTTAACCAGAAAATGTGGAAGAATTCTCACATTGCTGATGTCTTGCTTCATAACTTTTACCCCTAATCATCGTAGGTTCCTGTATATTAATTAGTAAAACAGGGCCTAGGGAAGACCTATGTTGTAAAATGATGGTTGTTTCTATGAAAGCAGTCATTGGGTAGAGAGTTTAACATGGTGCCATGAGCCAGACTGATGCAACTCTTTTTTTTTTTTATTTATTTAAATCCACTTGCAAGTACATGTATTGAGCACATCCCTCAAAGTCAATAAGTGCATCAGAAACAATTATCATCTTATGAAGGTAAGACTTGGTTTTTTCACAACTTTTATATCCCCACAAACCTTTTTACTCTTAAGTATAACTCGAAAATTTAGATTCACAAATATACTTGAGGAAACAATGTAAGGAAGATCAACTAGCTACTGTAGGGCCTCACTATTGGCTGTGTAAAGTCGGTAATATTTTTTCAGTCGAAAAGAGTAAAGATATTTTCTGCAGCAAAATAAAATTTGTAATGAAGAGCAAGTGCATCGTAACATGTTTTTTGCATCCCTTTATATAATTCTCTGGAAAATTAAGGGATAATAAATATTGCCCGAGAGCTGTTTTAATCATTGCACATGAAATTTTTGGGAAAACTGGAAGGACAAAAAATGTTATAAGAAAAGATGAAGTCCAATCTCTTATTTATGTAAATAAGCAGAAAGAAATTGAACTTTTTCCAAGACTTCTTGATTTTAACTGAAATGTCCAGCTAAATCTAAATCCTAGTATCAACTACCATGTGTTCTTAGTTTTAAGTGTGCTTGAAATGGACAAGCTGAAAAACTCCTTCGATGAAGGAGATCCTGGTGTCAATTTGCCAGGGCTGGGGTGGAAATTTGTATTTAATAGGCCTATAAATGGTCTCAAGACCTTTTACTTACATCCTTAAGACACATGCCTGCAACTATTTTATCTTCACCTAAAATCTAGATATCTGGATAATTATTATTCTAGATAAATCTAAATCTGGAAATTTTGAAATCCTAAGACAAAATGTAAAATCTAGATCTAAATCTTAACCTTTTGATTTTGGTCTAGCTGCTGTAACTATCTAGGCCTTAGATCTAGAACCTTTCTCCAAGCAACTTTTCTAGATCTCTTTACTTTGATCTTACTCAGTAATATATCTATTCCAGACAGTTTTAGATGTGATGCTGCCAACATTTTAAGCATACTTTCAGTTTCATTCCTGCCATCTCTGTCAAGCTATGTTTACAGGAAGTAGTTCACGCGTTGACCTTTTCCTTTTAAGAAAAATCATCACATTTTTGCCTTTCGTTTTCTAGGAACATTATTTTGGTGAAAAATAATATTACCACTCTAATCTTTAGGTCAGTTTACAACTTAATACCAAATTTGACATGCCTATGTGGTCTAGAAATGCTTGGTTAGATGGTCCTAATTCTATTATTAAGAGATCACTTAAGTTATTGGCAATTGGAAGTATTATAATACAGTGAAAGCTGTCTAAATCTGTTACTCTTAATAACATTGAAAGGAGATTAAAATGCTCAGGAGTGTGAGATCATATGAAAGTTTGAGTCATCAAAAAAGGTCATCATACTTTTTGAGAAATCCTTGAAAAGAAAGAATAAATTTGCAAAGGAGTAAAATCTGTGGAGTCATTCAGTCTTTAAATTATGTAAAGCTCAGAGATCAGACAATAGTTTGCAGAATCAATGCAGTCTGGCAGAGTTAATGCAGTGAAATATGTGCTGATAACAAATATTATTAATTTTCTGCTAGGTCTTATTTCATTTTTCATCAATAGTTTTACTTATTCCAGCTTTACTTTTTTACCTAGAACTGTCATCTTGCTCTCCCCACCATCTTCAATCCCAAGATTAACATATTTGCTTAGCTAGATGTATAAAAATAAAAAAAAAGCCTATTCCTTTTCCCTTAGCTGTTTCCTAATACTTATATCTAGAGTTTATTCCCATAAATTCAAGTACCTGAAAGCCTATTCAATAGGTAAAAGTAACACTGAAACCTCTCTGAATAATCAAATGCTATGCTGCACCCTTCAGTCTACTGGTAGCCTTTAAACAAAAAACACAAAGACAGTAAGGTAAAAAGAAAATTCAGTTTGTGACAAAAAAAAAAATATAGCAGTCAGGCTGACCACAGAACTCCCCGTCCCTTTTTTTTTTCATGGACACCCTATTAAAAGAAACTATAATGGCAATCAGTGAGATTGAGTTCTCAGAAATGAGATCTTTTAATCAGGAGAACTAGTTAATAAGACGCAAATTAACGAAAATTGGGTCATACAGTAGTCTTGAGACTAAAGAAAAAAATTAGATAAATTTATGTTGACTCCACAGTACATTGTTTTGATCTCATGCTCATCATGCTACAAGTTCATGAATAATAGGTTTGACTCTTTTATTTTAAGGAGAAAGGAGTAGGCCAACAGACTATTTTGGTTCATTATTACACATAAATGGAAGCAATTAGATAAAAGGAAGCTCTAATCTTTCAAATTTAGAATCCATTTTTTTTTTTTGCATATTAATAACACATACTTTTAAGTAGTGAGTTAGGGAATTCTTGGCTATTATCGGTCAGTTGTTATATCTCTACGTACAGTTTTCTTTTTTCAGTTATTTATTTTAAAATGTAATTAAGGAAATGAAAATTATGGGAAATACAGTGTAATTAAGTTTTACTGAACATTTGCTGTCTGGAGGTATTTTTTATTTGTTAATTTAAGCCTTTTTCTGTATATTTCAGACACCTGAGATCATCAACTCTCAAGCATCAGGTGAAACTTTCTTTGAGCATGGGTCACCGAATAATGGAAACTATGAAAGGTATGCAGTGTACTGAAATAAGCTTTGAAACATTCTGTGTAAATTACAGTGATATGACATTAATCACCACCTATCATTTTGCTGACTTCTTTCACTATAAGCATTAGATAATTCCAAATTTAGCTACAGAATTATAGCTATGGAAAAAAGTGCCTGGTAATATCACATTTATTGGCACCATTGTGCCTCAGATCACACTTTTGTTTTATTTTTGTTTAGTTAACAAGTTGGGTTTTTGTTGAGTTACCTCACTGGCACAACAAACATTCTTTTGGATAGAGGCAAGTTCTTTGCTTAGTCCAGTATATATATTGTTGGCAACATGGTGCACTTAATGGATTGGTACCTTCTACCTTGGTTATCTTTATTGTGATATTGCATGACACTTACACTGCTATTCATGACCTGAAAATGACTTCTCTTACTTAGGTATGCTTTGGCATCATGAAAGATTTCGTCATTTCGCCTTTCTTTTTTTTTTTTTTTTCTATTATCAGTTTGAATCATATTTTCTTGCCCTTTGCCTTGGCAGGTACACTATAGTTAAATTCCATGCTTTGGTGGAGTGCCACATACGGCAAAAGGATTTATGATCAATAAATTCCTTTTTTTGTCTATTTTTTTTCTGTATGTTCTCATTATAATTGCGTTTTTTAAAACTTATTATGGTGAATGTGAGTGCAATTTTATGTTACATCCTTTTCTTTTACCAGGCAATACATAGGTTTTTTTCTTTTTTTTATGAATAATACTAAAATTAATTATCTGAAGCCAAAAATTGTTTCATTTTGCTCAAAATATTTTACATGATATATATATATATATATATATATATATATATATATATATATATATATATATATATATATATATATATATATATTGTTATTTTGTGACAGAAAGGGGTGGCGTTAGAAATACCCTTCAAATTTTCAAAGGTAAAGAAAGCCATAATATTACAGAGTTAATTCATAATTTGAAGATGGTTTTTCTTTTTACATTTATATTCATTTACAATATTATAAAGTACTTTTATTTATTTATTTATTTATTTTTTTGCATCTGTTAAATTGCCTAGATCTGGATTGTACTTATTCCTACTTTTAGAGCTTTTGCCTTGTAGGTTGACCTCATGAACTAGGTTTGATCAGCTGTGTATATTCACCATCTGAAATGAAAGTCTACAGCATTAAAATAGAGTACACATTTACCAAAACTAAAAATTTGCAAAGTCTATCAAAATCTTTGAGAACTTTGGCACTGTGCTAAGCCTTATGCCACCTTGCAAACCCTTTGAGTTGATATTTTACCTCTCTTGGTAGCTTGAAGAGTGTTTTCCCCACTACCATTATAGCAAAATTACCATTTTATCAAACTATATTAAACTACGTTAAACTAGCAAGATTAAAATGAGAGAAAATTCCATATTGCATAAAATATTTTTTTTGAACTTATTTTTATCAAAAACACTTTGAAGAAAAACAACTTAGATATTTGACCAATGGAGTAATTTTTTTTAAAAAAATTGTTTTCAATATCACAGAGCAACAGCTTCAACAGAGAGCCTCCATCAATTGTCAAGACAAATCAACGGCTTATTGTTAGAGGTAACGGTAGAAAATTAAGTGTGGCAAAGTATGATATTTTAAGTGAACGATGGATTCTTTTCTATTAAATTTTATCTGCATTATTCTGGGATCACAGTTTCTTTGGATCACTGGAAATCTGCATGAGGATGAAAAATCAGTGTTTTAAATAATTTTCCGTTTTGAAATGGATTTTTTTCATTATCGAAAAGGCTTTCCTACAGATAAAAATTCAAATAAAAAAAGTTAGACCAAACAAGATGGCTGCTGATTGTATAGATTTGGCAGGTATTATATTATTCATAAATGTTGTTAACTGTTTGATGCATTATAATGAATGTCAAAAGCATTAGTGTTCATACCCAAAAAGTTATTTTGTTTATTCATTGGCCTGTATTGCCAATGGGGCCCTAGCTGTTTAAGGTTAGAAACGTTGTTGCATTGACCCTCTTTGCAAATTATTTAGTGTGCCCCTAAAAACTGTGCAACCCCCCCCCCCCAAAAAAAAAAAAATCACAATTTTATTTAAATTTCAGAAATTTTTTTTTACAAAGAAAAGCTCTTGTTTTATGGTTTTTTAATACTTTCCTGGCCTACTAGCTAATTTTAAATGTAACTTGTAAACTTAATTCTGGAAAATTTTATGCTGGCTTAGACTATTCCCAATCAAGTATTGGCAACAGATAAAGAGGGCTGACCCTATCAACAGCTTTTTGCCAAGGTTGCATGCAGTGATGGTTGTGTTTGCACCCTCTTCTCCCATTGAGCTTTTTAAAGTTTAGAAGTTGTCACTCATCCTGAGCATTTCTGGTCATGACATTAAACATCACAAATAAGGACAGGTGTCTGGATAATTTTGAGTGCCCTTAAATTTTGCAAGTGCAATAAAATCAAACCCATGCTCTAGATTTTGTACCAAGAAGGCATTTGTGTACCTTCACTGAAACTATCCGTCTTTCAACAGTGTTTCAGTTGGCCTTAGATTTGTTTGTATGGGCTAAGTGTTGCATGAATTTTCTATACATTTTTGGAGGAGTTCCACCTTCGTCTCTTGGACTCTACATGCCATATAGCTTTATAAGCATCAAGCAAATTATCTACAAATTTTGTCAAATTTTGAAGGTGCTCTTTGATCTTTTGTCTTCTTCATCAAAAAATGCCATAGTCTTTACTTCTACTGAACTACCTGGTATCGTACTTTATAAGAATTATTTAGAATTCTGCCAAACTGAAAAAAGAAATATGAAATATGCATGGTATGGATAGATATTTGCTATTCAGAAGAAGACTGAGCCGTGGAATTGATAGCATTATTATTATCAGCTTGCTTAGACTTAATCTTTATTTTAAATCACTATTGTATTTATTTGTGACTGAGGAGGCATTGAGTGTTGCATAGGGTTTGATCCCATCCATACCATTTGTCTTTTCTTTATGTTGATGGCTTTATATTTGTCATTATCTATCACCTGTATTCTTAGATCTGGTAGTCTAACTTCATCTGACCCAACCCCTATTATTGTTTGACGGCCTCCTTTGTTATTAAATTACATTTAAACATGTTATAGAAAACCATGATAAGTATAAAATGAGTAGATAATTGCACATTGCTGTGATGTTTAGGGTACTAGTTCTTTTTTTTTTTCATAAGACAAAAAAACAATTGAATTTATCTAAATGAGTGCTTCTTCAAGCATATTGTGGTGCCTTGATATTATCCTTTGTAAAACATGAGAGTACTTTTGGAGACCCTTTTCATTTTCATAATTATCTAATATGATGCTCTTATGAAATAGTGTACTGCTCAACTATGGTAGCTCTCCTTTTCCATATTTAAAAAATTGCTTTTAATCCCCTTTGATCTTCCCCAAAATTTTC
Source organism: Elysia crispata (assembly GCA_033675545.1). Lineage (NCBI taxonomy): Eukaryota > Metazoa > Mollusca > Gastropoda > Plakobranchidae > Elysia > Elysia crispata. The sequence continues at coordinate 198,567 of JAWDGP010002247.1, forward strand.
TGCCAGGAAAGTGCCTTTGCAGACTGCATTTTTTTTGTATTTTTTAAGGCACAGAAAACAGGTTTTAGGAGGGGTGGAAAATATATTTGGCTAAACGATGAACCTGTAAAAAAAATTGAATGAAACCGAGCATTGTTTAATAGGATGCCATGGTAGTTTATCTGTGTTCACTGAACACTAATCAAGCAAATTTAGGAACCAAACTCCTCAAAAAAATCATGAAAAAGCATTTTACAAAGTATTAAAATGAAATATTTCAGTTGCATTATGATGAAATTCATTTGAATAATGAAGTTGCAATTGGAATAAAGAATTACTATGAAAAAGGGATTGGATTATTGACACTCAAGGGAACTTTCAAATTTAGCCAATCGTTTAGAATGCAGGCTAAGCTCCTATCTAATGTTTCCATTTTCAGATCTTCGTGCTATCCACAGAGTAGCTCAGCTGGGCCTTTCAAAGTTTTATTGTGAAAAAGATCCATTTTTTGTCTTGTGAACTTTCACCGCAATGCTCTGATTCAAATCTGTTATTATGCTTCATGGTTTTCTCTCTGATCAGTTGGCAAAAACAGTTTTGACTTCTATTATATTGCTCTTTGACTTTGTATGAGTTGACTATTTCATAAATGCTGCGCCAAATAAAAATCCTTTTACTAGATGCATGCTTTATTCTTTGAATAACCATTTATATCAATTGCATATTTGGGATTTTTACAAAAATTTTTTTTCAGTCTGGAACCATTTTGGATGGTGATGACTCAAGAAATGGGATGCAAGAACTAGAGGTGCTTCTTCCTTTTTATTTTTATTAATCTTGCTATAAGTTCTCAATGAGTCAATTGTGTATATATATATATATATAAAATTAAGAATAGTCTAGATCACTTAATATCATTCGCTACACAAATGTTTCTATATCTATTTTCATCTCTTCAGGCAAATAGTATTATTTTCAAGTAGATGTTTCTTGCTGTGTCAACATTGGGAGTACATCTCGTTTCTTTTGTTCAGGCTTCGTTTTACCGGAAGAATGAAGAACTTTTCAGCTATGGACAGATTGCATTTTTTTATGTAGTTGAGTAAGGCCTTGATTTGCCAATAATTTTTCACAAGATGGTGAAATCCGTCTTGGATTGCTTTGATTGCCAAACATGTTCGCTAAGGGTCGTTTCAGATCTCTTGTGTTCTAGTCTGAAGTGTAACCAATACACTTCCAGCTTCAGACCAAAACACAATTTCTAAGCATAAAAGTAAAATCAGATCTATCTAGATCTTAACATTTTGATTTGAGTCTAGCTGCTGTAAATATCGGGCCCTTGATCTAGAAGCTATATCCAACCAACTTTTTAAAAATTTTTTTTACTTAGATCTTATATAACATGTAGACCTATTCCAGACGGTTTTAGATCTCTTGCCGCCTACATTGTATGCGCACTTTCCTGCCATTTTTGTCAAGCTGTGCTTACGGGAAGCAGTTCGCACATTTACCTTTTTCTTTAAGAAAATAATAATCACATTTTTGCAGTTAGTTTTCTAAGAACATTATTTTGGTGAAAAATAATATTACCACTCCAGTCTTTAGGGCAATTAATAACTTTATGCCAAATTTGATGTGTCTAAATGGTGTAGAAGTGCTCGGTCAGATGATTATCTCTTTTCTCCTAGCTCCATAGAAGATGAGTTTTGGAATGCCTTTTAAGATATAACTTATTGTAATTTTTTTTAAGTCCTGGTGTTTAGTGCAACATGTTGGTAATATTTATGCTTTTAGTTTTACATGTACTCTTTGAAATATGTGAGGCAGCTGAGGACTTTCAATCGTAAATGGTTACTACAAATTTCTAGTGACAGTGTTATAAAGAAAAAAAATCAATTCTTGATCGATTTGGAGTTATGGTCATAACTGCAATCTATAACATTTTTTTCTTCATGCTCTAGGAATAAAATATATGAAAAGAACCATTTAATGTGTTAATTTTTGTAAGGCTACCTATGTCGGCATAAATAGAATCTAATGCGCATTCTCCGTTTCAACCGTTTGATCAGTTCTCAATTTGGAGCGAAATACGGATTTTCTACTCTTTATAACTTGGTCATCTCACAGAGAAAACATCCAGAAATGTATAATTTTATACATTTATCTTTGCCATAAGCGTATTATTTGTATTTGCTTTAAAATAGACAGCACAGCCTTTGTTTTGTCTAAGTGATTCTGATCAGTTGTGAAACCTAGAGCAATGGTGTCTGATGCATCTAGATCTAGAGACATTGTTCATGTGGAGCCATGCAGGATTGCTGCTCTGTTAAATAGATATAATACATCAATGTTGATAATGCACTACACCAGAGCTACCTCACAGATCATATTTAGGATTATTTTGGGACAGATTCGAGTGCTTCTGACTCTGACTTTGGTAATACTGATACTAGCAATCTTGGAAGTGAAAGTGATTGCACTGAAAAGCAAACACCAAGACAGTGCTTATTCTGCGATTATTTACAATTTTTATAAACCTATAAACCGCTAAAATGTAAGAAATAGACATAATTATTAATCATTCACTCACTGAATTATTGTACAAACATATTCCACTTGATTTCATGTGTTAATTGGTATACAGAAGTTTTGTGAGTGGAAATGTAAAAAAAAAAATGACAAAAAAGGAACCAAAACTTTAAAGTCCATTTTCTCAAAAGTGGGTGGTGGTAGGTATAAATCTTTGAAAGCCAATATCTCAGCTTCCAATAACAATTAAGAAGCTGTAAACGCCATTCTCTCTAGAAATGTTTGCTGTTTGAGAAAATGTATGCAGCTTAGTATGCTTAAAATTCGACTTAAGACTGAAAATTCCGGGCTCCCTCACATATATGAAGGCTTCAGGATGGCTCATTTTGTATTCATCATGTTTGACTTTTGTTCACAACTCATTTTTTCAAGACTGTCTTACTCACCTCAGCATAAAAATATGACCTATTTCCAAAAGAATTGTTGTAACTTTACTGCATCATAATTTGTAAGTGACATTCTTTTTTACACATACATATTAGATATTATTTGATACATAGGATTTGATATAGTTATAGCTCATTCAGATCGAACCTATATTGATGCTATTTACAGGTTGAGGACTCGTTGTTGTGGGGTTAGATATCAGCAAGGAGGCCTGAGATTACCCTGATGTAATGGCCATAACTGCTCTTTCTCTTGCTTGTTGGTGTTAAAGACTAATTGAAAGTGTCATATTATATTTTTTTTAATGATAAACTGTGTTACTCATATGTTTTGTCATTGTCCATTTTAAACCTTGTTTGCATCTTAATTAGGAGAGAAATCGTGAGCTGGCAGCTTTGCTGGAGAAACATGTACAGACAAATGAACAACTTAACTCACAGAACCAACAGCTTGTAAGTTTTCATTTTCATGTATGTGTCACAACAGCTTACGCAAAGATCTTTTTAGTACAATCATAAAAATAAGATACAAATGTCTTTATGAATGAAGTAGTGTTTTTTTTTAAAGTTAAAGCGGATATTGAGGGTTAAACCTGTTCAGACAGTCTAGGTCCTAATTTTGTAGGATGCAATATGCCAAGATCACATGACAGCATCGTTTTTTGAGCAGTTAAAGAGACCTGCGCATGCAAGTCTTTTTGACATCCTTAAGGGCTTTTGCAAAACAAAACTGGAAATGACTATAAATCAAAGCGTTTTGCACCGATTTTCAATCTGCAAATGGCGCACGTCAGCTTTGTGAATGTTCAGTTCTTTTCTGAACATAGAGCAAGAGTGGTGAAACCACCAACGAGAAGAAATATGGCTACTATATTTGCAAACTAATCAGAGTCAGAGATACGATCTGTGATAAGATTCCTGCATCTTAAAGGCAGCTCTCTAACAAACTTTTTTCCGTTTATGTTAAGAATGCCATGAGAAAAAAAGAAGTATACCAGGGATGCAGAATGTGCTTGGCTGGGTGACCAGGCATTAGTCAGAATTGTGTAGATTTTCTTGATCTTCTGAACACAACTTTTTTTTATGGAAACTGTATGGAGAACTATAATACCAGAAATTACCGGTATGTCGAGTGCTCAAACATCTGACAGATGACCACAAAGTTATGTGAACAGAATCCTTAGACACTATTTTTGACTCATCAGATAGATGCCTAAAAGACCCAATGGGACCTGGTGGCGACAAAGGTGATAATAGTGAGGTACGATCTTATGAATCTCTTTTGGATAGTTTGATAACAGGAGAAGAAACATGGATGCATCTCACAGCACCAAAGATGAATCAAGACTCCATGACCTGGAAACGCCCGTCACTACCATCAAAGATCTCAAAGTTCAACAATGTTTAAGGAAACTCTTGGTCACTATTTTGGGACATAAAAGGTGTTGTACTAGTAGACTTTCTGCCCAATTGTGAAACTGTTAATGTTGTTATAGATTCTCATGCGCTGGACAGGCTAAGAAAGGTCATATATGATGAAAAGGACCTGGTCACCTGAGACAAGGTGTGATTTTGCTGCATGCCAAGGCGATAATACTTAATGCAAAATTGACTCAAGACTGGCGTGGGCAATACAAATGGGAGGTTCTTTCACATACTCCACATAGTACTGCTACTTTTATAGACCTCCGAAATGACGCTTTCTTGGGCATTGCTTCATTGATGGTGACAACCTCATTGAGAATGTGACATTGAGGTGTGGTCTTGTGCCCGGAAATGTAACAATCTTCACGGATACTATGTGAAACAGCTCACGATTTTTGTGAGGAGAATTAATCCAAGTTTCATGTACTACTATTCAAGTTACAACCATTTTCGCTTTTTTTCCCGGAAAACCTTAGTATGAATGATGTCTCTATAACCATTTCTAAGAAATTTGAAGCATTGCCTTGAATTTTTCTGTGTTAAATTTCACTTTTCCCTCAAGCTTGTTTGACTTAAGGCACTCTAGGATGAAAGGTAAGAAAATCAATTAACTCCTCCTTCCCCACCTAAATTTCAAAGTTTTATTTCACTTTCATTCAGGCCGCAAAATAATTCCTTTTGTCCCACCTGGTCATAATTTGCATTATAAAACTCCCTCATAGTGAAGTTTGAAAGCCTAATTTCATTATGCCTGAGGTGTATGTGGTTAAAAATTTTTTGCATCTTTCTGCCAGACATTAGAGCTTCCTTCTGCTGATTTCTGTCTTAAATTTTTGTGATGTGAGAAAGTAAATATTTTTTTTTCTTTGAATGTGTAAATCCAAATGAAGTAATGCTAATCTTTATCTGTGCCTTTTTGAAACTTCTTTCTTTGGCTCTTTGCATGTACAAGTAACCCCAGGGAGCCAAAGAGATGATTGAATTTATTCTTAAAGTGATTGTTTCTATTTCAGCGTGATCATTCCAAAGCGTTACAAGACCAACTGGAGGCAGAAAGAAATCTATTCCATGAGAAACAGAAAAAAGACATAGGCTCACTCAAAGAGCAACTGCAGGTAAACAGATTTTAAGGCCGTAAGAATTTAATGGGGTTGCCAGTATTTTTTTTTATAGTTTTTAGATTTCCTTGTTATCTCTTTAGCATGTAAGACATCATGTTGAATGGTTTGATTCAAAACATGAAAGTCAATTTAATTTCTTATTGCTCAGATCAGCTCAACTTAATCTTTTGTTGGTAGTGACTTATTTGTCACCCAGGTCAGATGTGCATGAACAAAATCTTTAAGCGCTGATGATAGAGCTTAAACATTCTTGCATCCTGAAAAAGTCTTTGATTTTGGATGCGGCGATTTTGTTTGAAATTAGGAAGTCATAAAGAACAATCCTTAGAGCAGTAAACATTAAATTTAATGAATCAGTTACATGAAAAGTGACTCCAAGCCAAAACTTATGGTGGGTAAGTTAGAATTAACCTTGTTTTTCTAAGCCCTTATGTGAATAAATCAATGGATATCCCTCCATCATGCTCATCTGTAAGGAGTCAAGTACCATAGCTGCAACAGAATTTATTTGTATCACATTTTAGATTTGTTTATTGACAGGGATATTATGTACTGGCAAACTTGACAAAGAAGCGAATGTGCATGTTAACCTTTAGCATCCTAAGTATTTTTGCTTTATAAGCTCTGTATGTCCTGACATTTGACCCCAAAAATATGAATAAAACATGACCACACTGTTTTCCTTGTCATTTTTTAAATTTATTTATGTAACTGAAATTTGGTATAATGGTACATAAAAGGTCAGAGAACAATATGAGCTCACCGATGGTCAGAAAGTAGGTCACGTGACCTAATTATATAAAAACCCCATCAAAATTCACTTTTCTCCATGGTTTTACATATGATTGTTTGTGTGATAGGGTTCAAAACAGGATTTGCTTAACCCCTTGTTGCAGGACAGGCACATGAAGGTGGTCTGAACACTTTTGCCTGATTTTGTCTTCACATTTAGCGCCTTACAATGAACACAATCTCGTTGACCCCGCCTTGTAGTAATCTTCGAGATCTCATGTCCGGCAGGTCTCTTTGGGGGTCTTCCAATTCTCCTCCTGCAAGAAAATCCTGCTGCCAAGCCTTTCATCAAAGAAACGTTGAATTCAAGATGAGAGTGTGGCTTCTTCCTTGATCCACCCTGAGCCTTGGCATATAGAATATATGCGTTTTTCATCGACACATCCAGGCAAAACCTTGAAACATAGTTCCACCATTTCACAGTTTTGTTGGAGATACCATAATAGGATCTTAGCTGATCATTTTTATCTACTCCAGCATAATTCTCAGAATATTCAGCGATTGTCTTTGGATGGGAGTAGACATTTGTACCAAAACGCCGACGAACTTCGCCATCAGTAGCGTCATGTGCTGAAGAGATCAAGGTGACTTTCCGTCGATCGTACCAAGCAATCCCTTGCACGTCATCATTACGTAGACGTAAAATATCCCTCAATTTTTTTACACATTTGGGATCTCTAAATTTACATAGCAGTCCAATTCTATTAGAACGCACTGTGCCACATGCATATGTGTTATGTTTGAGGAGAGAATGAACCAATGGTAAGCTCGTAAAAAAAATTGCCCATATAGAAAACATGATTTTTTCCCCAAGTATGGTTCCAAAAGTTTTTTCACAACCTTCGACCCAAGTGAGTCACCTTCATTCCCCAAATCATTTTTTTCCCTATATATAGACTAATGTTAACCATGTTATAATCTTGTGAATCACAAAGCGCCCAAACTTTCAACCATTTTGTTGGCTTTGCTGGCATGTACTGAAGGAATGCACACCTCCCCTTGTATCTGATCTGATGCTTCATCTATGCAAATGTTTTTACTGGGATTGTAATTGGATGGCCAAGTGTTCTGTACCAATGTCAAAATAAGCCTAACTTTATGAATCGGGTCATGTTCTGTGTGTCCACGGGGTCGGTTTTGAGTATTCATGTGAAAGTTGCTCACTAATTCCTCATATTTGTTTCACTGCATTATGTTTGATATGAATTGCTGATTGAAATCAGCATCATCAGATCAGTACATCCTTAAGTTAGGTAATTGTACTATTCCCATGAAAAGGTGCATTGCAATGTATGCTTTCAATTCATCTCGTTCTGTTTCCCTAAATAAATGAGAGAGCAGGGCAATGGGCGTCACACTTTCTTCTGCTCTTTGTCGAGCATATAAATTCGTTTCGTCAACAAGCCTTTCAAAGAAACAACGTGGTATGAGTTGATGAAAGTAATCAATTGGTAAAGCATCCACAGGCAAATTATTGACAGGCCCAGTATGTGCTGTAAATGGTAATACATTTTCTCCCAGGCCAGAACAATCTGTAATCCATCCATTTTTATTGTTAGATCTATAGGTCCGGGGGCAGGTGATGCACGATCATCATCTCCTGAGCCAGTTTCTAGATCTAAATCTGGACCCACATCACTATCAAACTTTCCTCTATGTCTGAATCGATAGAAATATCAGACTGAGCATCATCAGCATCAATTTCAGGCTGATGAAAGACGTCAAATAAATTGCAATCGTCAAAACCGCCAAATTCTTGTGGCTGAGTCATGATTATCTTTGAAATCATGTAAATTCCACACACATGAACGAAAACATCATTGCTCGGTTACTTCTGTTTTGAAACTTACTCCACTTCACTATTTTCAACGCAGGAGAGCAGTACATAGTAATTGATAAATGGATTCAGGTGAAAAACAAAAGAGAGTCTAACTAATGATAGAGCAGCGGTATAGGACTATAGAGCACAAGCGGTAGCCAGCGGTAAAGGGCGCTAAAGGTTAATGTGTACTTGTACATTAAGCTTTTTACAACCTGTTTGAATCCTTACTAAATTTTTGAAATTTCTTTATTGACTTTCTGGATCAAAACTTGGGCATATTTTTTAAAAAGTCTTGAATATATTCTGAAATTTTAGATCAATATAAGGGGGACTAAAAGCTATTTTTTTTAAGATCTCTGAGAATAAGGCCAGTAAGAGATGATGAATGCAAAGCATGATTTGAGCTTCTGTCATTTCTTCATGCAAAAAGTTCCAAAAGGCACAGATTTTTTTATAGAAGTTTTCTTCACACAAAATTCTCATCGAAATCATGTATCTTGAATCAGGAGAAGGAGAAAAGAAAAAAGTTCAAGCAAGACATAGAAAATAATGTCATTAAGAAGGATAACATTCAATAGTTCAGAATGGTGGTGTTATTATCCGTAACTTCCCTATATTTAGCTCGTTAAAGCTGGGTATTTCTACTAATTCAATATAATTTTCTGTCTTTATTATCCTCACTCAGGTTCATATTCAAACAATAGGTATTCTTGTCGCAGAAAAAACAGAACTACAATCTCAGGTCAGCCAGTCTCAGAGGGTCTCTGAGCAGAGGCTAGGTAAGTTCTTTTGTAATGGCGAGATTTTGTACATTTTAGTTGGGCACCAGCGGCAGGCTCAGGTGATCATAAATAACATCCCCATGGGATACTTGTCTAGGGGTCAGCATGGATTGGGTGTGAGATACTTGCACTTGCAGTCTGAGTGTAGTTTAGCAGTAGAACCGCAAATGTAAACGCATTGTATCTTATTTAATGGTGATTATCATTTAAGAGTGACATTCATAGCAGAGAGCAAAAGTTAAATTGAAAAATCGTGAAAATCTTGTTTTTTCTATCACAAATTTTGGCTTCTCTAACAAGCACTCTAACCCTTCCCTTACTATCCGTGTTCATTTCTAACTCAGTGTTTTCCTATCCTCATTACCAATCATGTACATTTCTCAGAGTTACAACACACTCTGAACCCATCCACGTATATTCACAATTTGAGAGATGTCCATGGTAACCAAGTAATACAGGTAGTGTTGCAACCCACAAGTACCAGGCTTAATGCTAGGAAGGCATAGAATTGGTTAAGGTTTATTTTGCCTTTTATTTCATTACGATGAGTTCAGTAGGAAATAGTTTATGCGAGTTGAAAATTCAAGGTTCAACACAGGAACTTGTCAGCTGGCCAGACAACAATAAACAAGCATGGCAGCACCACACCCCAAGTCTATCTAGAGTTAGAATTAGGATATCTTGTAAGAGATCTTGATATTCCTTTGAAGCAGGATAGCCCAGGTGATAAAGAAGTTGAAGATTATGATCATATGCTTATAATCAATTCTAACATGTATTCATTTGTATCAGTAACCTGAAGTGGCTAAAAAACTGCCATCAAGCTTACTCGAGATAAAAACATTTCCCTATTTCATTCACAGGGCATATATCTTACATATTTGAAGGAGCAGTTTTTGTTGCAAAAAAATAATGCACTGAAACCCCCCAAAGGCAAACTCACGTCTCTACAGATTTTGTGCTTTCGGTAAAAATGCAAAAAAAAATTCGATGGTTAGCATAAAAAACTTCTGATACGTCGATTTGACAAGTAAAAAGACTTAAAGTACCAATCAAGATACGTCTCTGCTATTTACACAAGTTAGATAATTCTTTAAATAGTCCGTTTATGCAAACAAATTAGAAAACAGGTTTTTGTCAGATAGGTCAGTCTGCCATTGGGGGGAGGGGGGGGGGCAGAACTGTTCTTGCTACTTCTTCAAACTCATGCTATGATCAGAGATAAGCAAGAGGGCTGGACTGGGAATTCATTACCTGCTGCGGTCATTATTATGCATTCATTCAAACATTAGTCAACTAAGTTTGCCTCCACCAGCTGGATGGTTCAATACTATATGTTTCTGGGGAGAAACTAATGATAGCTACTGGCTGACACCCTTCTATTATGACCATATCAAAAGTCCATTTTATAAAACCATGCAGATTTTTATATGATTTTATTGCAGTTAATTCTCAAGAATAAACTTGAAAAGAATTTATATTTCCCACAGTAAGAACTTTCTTATTGCTCTCAGCATGGATGTGATACTGATAGAGTGAAGAAACTCAAAATCACTGTGTTTACTTCGAACTTATTGATTTCATGAATCATTTATATATTAAATACCCTCCTATCACAAAATAATACACGTCTTCCTTCTCTCCTGATTTTTTTCTCCGAGACGGTTATGTTTGGTTTTCTTTTATTACGTCCATAATAAAGTCTGGGTGTTCCCAATGCATCTCGTTTGATTCTCCAAATTTTATTAGTCCGGTTAAACATCAAGATAACTGTTTTTAATTTTTGTTATGGTAAAGTGTAAAGTGATCAGTTATTACATCTAATGATTTGCAACAGGCAGTTTCGTGTGACATAGGCGCAAACTTGGCAGTCAAATAACGTTCCTGTAAGTAAATTTTTGCGTGTACCTGCAAACTATGAGTGTGATAGGTGAGTCAATCAGTCAGACATGCTCCGCTCACAATGCTATGCAGGGTTAATAGTTGAACTCAATATTTTATGCAGTGCTTTTTGACACATACTGAAATATCTTTCTCCTTAACAGGCAACAGTTCAATTTTTTTAAAACATCATACACCAGTTTTCTCTTGACTTGGATCTTCCAACTTTGTCTTATGAGTTTTGAGAAATTTTCAGTTGTTTTTTTTTTTTTCTGTTGTGTTCTAGAGCTTCATTTTGCTCACTTAGTTTGTTAATTAGGCTTAAAAAGTTTACCGGTATTGTGTTCACTTAAATAGATAATTACAGATGAAAGCTACTTGTACATCATTTTTTTTGTTTTGCTTCTGCAGTTTTCAGAAATCTTTATTCCTTATGATTGCAGAGATTTTAAATTTTCAACAATCACAAATAGTTATAAAATAATTCTTTTTACACCTTTATCAAAATAACAAAGCTGTACACATTATAGGGCATGTGAATAAATCAATCAATCAGGTGCCATGCTCTTTAGCCTAGACGACCATAACTTCCACCAATTTCTAACCGTCATTACTTTCAGTGCATCTATCACTCGTCCTACTTTTAACCACTTTGTCAGTCCATCCATCATCTTTTCATGCTGTTTTCCCTTGTTTTTTTTCTTGGATCATTCCAGTTGTCTCAATATGTTCTAGTTTCTCTCTTCTCATAACATGGCCGGAAAAAGGTTGCCTAGTGTTCACGTATTCTATTTATGAGTTATCTTGTTCTGTCAGCTTCTTGAGGCACTGTTTGATATCTTTGCAGTCCATGAGATTTGTAGCATGATCCATAGGAACCACATCTCTGTTTTCTTCAGTTTCTTTTGTAACTGTTTTGAAATTGTCCAGGCCTCGCATCCATACATCAGAAGGGGTTCAATATAGCACTCCAGGACTTTTATTGTGTGAATGGAGATGTATTTATTTGTTAGCAACGATTTCATTGTCTGGAAATTCTTTTTTGTGTGCTCTATTCTTAATTCAATTTCAATGTTGTTACATCCATCGCTTGATATTTTAGTACCCAAGTATTTGAATTCATCTTTTTGCTTTAGTTTATTCCGGTCGATAAAGATGTTGATCTGTGGACACTCATTGTTTCGACGGATGACCATTAGTTTTGTATTCTAGTTAGTGAACTCTAACCTTTTCTTTCTGCTTTTTCTTCTTTAACAATGTATAATAATCCTGGCAAGTCTTCTTTATTTTGTGCAATTAATACAGTGTCATCAGCGTATTTCAAGTCATTTACCTTGTGCCTTCTTACTTTAAATCCTGGGTATCCTAGGTTTAGCATAATAGTTTTCCGTAGAGAGAGAAAAGGTTTGGGGAATGAGCTGATTTCCTCATCAACTCACATTGCTTCTGTGTGTTCTCAAGACATGTTTTTGATCATTAATTCCATCTATCATCAACTAAGGGGCATATAAAAGACAATAATTGTTGATATTACATCCGATGCCATTGAAAATGCTGGGCATTTGGCCAACTTAGTTGTAAAAAAGAACTAAAAAATATTACTATTACCATCCTTAGTAAAGACATTATTAGTCCAAAAAAATCTTAGGTTGCTCAGTTGCGCAAAATATTTTTTTTTTAATTCAGAATTATTGCAAAGAGAATTAACAGATAAATATGCTGAGAACAGATGCCATTTTGCACCTCCGACACAGTGAAACTAGATGTTTGAAATTGAATGGGAAGTAAACTCTAACAAATTGACAATGAAGGCAGTGTTTCAGTTGTCATGTCAGTTTTTGGCCCCCTCCTCAAAAGGATTTATTATGTGAGTTTATTGAAAAAATATGTGCTCTTTTTGAGAAGCCCAACTCATGCTATAGTGTCACAAAATGTAAGGTGCTTTGAATAACTTAATGAATACATTTTATCTTACGTTGTTGATACAGTGATTGTCACCTTAGATTAATCAGATTAATCAGCTACAGACTAAATGTCATGCCACTGTCTTAGTCAATGAACCGTAATGTTGACTTATTCATAACTTGCTATCTATAAAAATAGGACCTGCAATTTTTGCAAAATCACATAAATTCAATGACTATAGGCCCTTAAGCAGTGTAGCGAAGATCTTTGATAAAGAATCAAATGTGATGCAGATGACTAACTAGTCTCAGTTTCATTCCTAAATGCATTCATTTAAGCAAAATTATTTAAATGAAGTGCCAAATTATTGAATTTTATTGCAGAGGCACATCAAATCAGTTCTCATGCTTTTCATTACAGATTGCTTAGTGTAACAGATTCGGTGATCGGTTTGGCTCTGTTTCTGCAGGGGTATGAAAATATACACAGCCAATCACTGGATTCGTCTGCAGAAAATAAGTCTTAAGTTCACTTGTAAAAATTAGTTGCAAACTGTTTAATCCAACACTATGCCGACGGCAGTCTGACAAGAGGTGACTCAATAATCGCTATACATTGACTCACTGCTTACAAAAAGTTGACTGAATGGACACAATTTTGATTCTTCTTTGTACTAGATCTCAACAATTTATCTAGAAAAGGAATTACATAATTCATACGAAAATATTTTTGGTACGAAGAAATGATTCATGGGCTATAAAATATCAACCAATCAGAACAAAGGTAAACAAAGAGTAATGAAATAATCATTATGTTAGGATCAGTGGGAGATTCAGAAAAATCTAAGCAACACAAGTTCAAGGACACTTTTCTCACAATGCGAACTATATTCACCAAACAAGGCTAAATTTTTAGGCTTGAAATACAAAGATTATACAAACAAATAAAACAATGTCAATATAGATCTAATTCGATCTGCTACCCAAAAAGTAGGCACCTATATAGGGTGAGGAGGTGAGTTGGACTAATAGATCAAATTACAGCACAATACATTACATATAGTAATTTTTTTTTAATTGAAAGAGAAACATTGACCATGTTGATGATCTGCAACCTCAACTCAGTGAACAATCCAATACAAAAATGCATTGCAATCATAACTTTCCTATCCATGTAGTTTGAAACTTGGGATATTACCTGTGAGCCTCTTAAATTTTATAAATAGTGAAACATACCTTAAAAGTTATAAACATCAGTTGACATACTCATTTTAATTGTTTCAAAAGAGGAAGGTAAACCTGAACAAATTTTTAGCCTAGCCATTAATAAAAGATTCTGCACAAAGAGCCTTACATGAAAAAAATATATATCCACAACATTCCCTCTCTGTCTCTGTTTCACCCTCTGCCTCTTCCCCCCTTTTTTCCTTCCTTGATGATATTAAGTTGCTATTTAAGATATTTTAAAAGCTTGGGTTATGATGTGAGTTTCATGTTTTAAATTGTGCTCTGTAAGTCTCACCTAGGACATGTGACCTGTCAGTTTACTTTTCTTTTACAGATGTAATTTTTATGATAAGTTGCTACTATTTTGAAGAATTTGGATTTTTTTAAACTTCCACTCTATTTAACAAGTATAAAAAATTTGACTTGATATTTTGTTAAGCCTATGTATGTAACTTATAGTTAAATATTTTGTATTTGCAGAAGAAATAGAAGAACTGAATGGGAGATTGAAAGCCTCTAGACAACGTGTTTCTGATCTTGAGCGAAGTCTGTCCACATCCTCACAGTCTAGTCAAAGCCTTCAAAAAGTGAGACCCTTTAGCCCTAACATTTAAAAGTATTTAACGAAATATATCAGATTAAACCCTCTACAAGCATGACTTAAATACCTTACCTAAAAGCATTTTTAAATCAAATAAGATATCATTTGAACATCAGTTATCAAGGAATTTTATTTCTCTAAAATATGAACTCTTTCACGAAATGAAATACAATTCAGTGTATATAGGTTCTAGACTGATATCTTTGGAAAAAAATCACTTAAATTATTCAAGTAAAACATATTGTTCCATTCAGTGTCATCAACAATGTCCTACAAAATGATATCAACATCAACTTAATTTTTTTAAGTATAAATTATTGCTTTTGAGGGCTTTAAATCATTCTATATGTGACTGTCCTTTAGAGGGATAAAGATCTCTGTTCAGTTGTGCGTCTTATCTTCCAAAATATTTATGCTTTTTATCCAATGAATATAAAATAAGTAGTAAAAATGAGCTTAATAATTTTCTCTTTAGTTATACATTCCTATACCAGCTTTGTGAAATTAAAAAAAAAGTATGCTTGCAAAATCAACTCTTCTTATTTTCTTAAGTCTACATCTAGAATAAGTTATCAAGCAATAGCTGGTGCTTAAATTAATTAGTTATGAACATAACTTGAAGAAAATAACAGAGTAAGAGTGAATGCAACAACTTTTTATTGTAGAGTGGTAAACTGGCCACATATACTTTTAATATTATACCAACAAGATGGTGTTGATCATGCCGGTTACAAAAATTGATTCTATCTCTGTATAAATTAAATTTTGAAAAATGGTTGCACATAATCTGCAATTATGCTGTACAGAACCTGATTAGGAAGGATATAAGCAATAGCCAATAAGAAAGGCATCAGCCATCATCGTGCTATTTCACCAGCTGTTGTGTTGTTTACTACTTAACTCTGTCTTAACAAGTTTCACTAGATGCACAGTCTTCTGCAATGAAGTTGCTTTTAGGCCACCCATCTACAACTAATAAAACAAGTGATCAAAATCTAGAGTTTTTCTGAAACTTAATTGTCATCAGCAGGAAACGCCATGTTTTAGGCAAAAATTGGCCAAGAATAACATACAAAAAATAAAAAGACTAAGAATGAAGACAAAATGTCAACTTTTATGTTTCAAGACAAATGAAGAAAATACTTCATTGTTAGATTTCAGAGCATTTTTACAGAAAAATAAAAAACACAAAAACCTCTATTGACTGAAAGTGTGCATTATAAGCATCTATCAAATGTTTAAGAAATAAAAAAAAAAAAAAAAAAAAACACCAAACATATTAGTGCTTCTGATCGTTACTAATCAGTACAAAAATTATTCAAAGGATGGATGATACCAAAATTAAGCTATGTACATGTGCTTGTAAAAGATCTTCCTTGTTTCAGTATAAATAATATATTTATTCTAAAAAGAAATTTCCATGAATAGGTCATAGAGCTGAATTTGCCTTTTTTTTTTTTAAATACTTATTTAGATTTCTTAGCCATAAATACTGCTCCTGATTGGTTCCGTCAAAGGTTGGATTAAAGTAAAAATGAGTTCTCATAGTTGAAGCTGAAGTTCTCAACAAAGCTTCTTTAACAATTAAAAAACCAAATATCAAGAGAACTTCTTTCTACATAACATTCAAAGTATTGTCCTTTTAAGTCTTCCTAATTTGATATTTTACTTAGCACAAGCTAATAATCTGATTCAAATGACTTTTTGTTCAGTACTGCTGCTCCCCTTCTAGATACCTCTCTCAATTCACATTGTAATCTCTCATTCAAAAATAAATAAAAAACTGACCAGTTTGCTTCTGAGAATTAATTTTGGTCTCTCAGGTGCATAAACTGATAAAGTTGCCTTTCTGAACTTCTTAACACTCTACCTAATTATCAAAAGCAGTACCTTACTAATGAAAACAATCTATAGGCGAGATATAAATTTGCCGTCATCCTTTCATCATACAAGATCATACCTGTTTAAGTTTATTGTAATTTGTAGCAGTGTGTGTATATATATAGACATATATATATATATATATATATATATATATATATATATATATATATATATATATGTACACACACAAATATCCCAAAAGTTAAAATTATGACTTTTAAGCCAACTGAGGCGCGGCTCATCATCTGTGTCCTCAGTGATAGAACCACAGCTTTTTGGGCATTTTTAAAAATTGCCAAATCTAACTCCAATGAAATTTGAATTGCCTGTATCAGTACAGCTTAACTGAGTTCATATATATCAAAGTGCTACTTTATCAAAGTGAATGTGTGAAATTTAAGGGAAAGCCCAAACTAAATTTTGCTTTTATTCTCCTCTACAGTCTGCTGCTGAACACTCCAAAGAAAATGAGAGATTAAAGATGGATCTTTACAGCTCAAAGTGAGTTGTCATTTTGTTTTGAAATGATCAAATAGCTAAGAGTGCTTATTATAGATAGGCCTACCTGGGATTCATTCTCAAAGTGCATTATCAATTGTTGAGCTCATAGGCCTGACAATTTTCCGTGCATCCGCGGAAATCTGTAGTTGAGAAAACTCTCTGGTTGAAAATCCTCGGATTGAAGAAAACAAATAATTTTCAGCGGTAATCGGCTTTTGTGAAAATAAACGAAAAATTCAATAGTGAAAAAAAAAGAAATTGGCAAATTGGCCTGTAGCCGGCTGCCATTTTTTTCGGAGTAAACATGAACTCCTCAGAATTATAAACTCGGCATTTTCCGTAAGCATCAGGGTTTACCTTTTTTCAATGTTCAGTGCAATACCGCATGTAGGCCTATCTTGCGAAACACAAAGTCGGCGGAACAGTACGCTTGACAGTTTCTGGGAAACTCTACGTTTCCGAGCTGCGAAGCATTGTAATTTCACCAAATTTTAGGATGATCTTACAGTTCTGAACCACAATTTTTATCTTGCCAAAGACCATTGATTTGTTTACAATTATGATATAGCAGTATAGACCTCGAGATCGAGAATGATGGATGGAAAAAAAATCCGATAGGCCTATAGACATACCATGCAGGCATTATGCAGTTAGAATACACATAGAAAACCAGATCTACTTCTGGCGCAAGGACTTTGGCTCAAATGCTATTACGGTCAGCCCTCATTGTTTTTTGTTTTTCCCCACACTGTGCTAGTCTAGCGCAAGGAGGTGCAAAACTTTGATTAGATAGGAGAAATTTGCAGTCTATGATTATACAAGAAACCTAGGAGATGTTAGACTAATTACAGAGATCAGGCTTTGCTGATGCTTTAGAATGTAATACAATCATATTTCACCTATAACTTACCTAGTTTTTCAGGCCTTCCACTGGGTCTGACCGCGCCCCCACACACACATTTTATTGTCTTGCCAATCTAGATAAAGCACATGTCAAGAGAGTGTATTCGGGTGTAGTCCACTTTTTGATAAGGTGCTGCAAGTAAGATCTTTAGTTGAGAGGACTTAAACTAGATTTCAGATCTAGATCTGTACATAGGTAAAACAAAAAAGCTGGAAATCATGAAATTAGCAGCAGTTAAATTTGATTACAACTTTAAGCTCCAGTAAAAACATCTAACGTCTGGTTTTAGGTCCAGGAGTCAGTTCTTCCCATGGCACTTTGACAAAAGAGGCTTTAGTCAAAGAAATAGGCAGTGAAGTGAGGAACAAGTTCAACGTTAAATGGTTATTAGAGGTGATAGATATGACCCATCATATTGATGATTCATTAAGAAAATAAACAAGCCCGGTAAAGCTCTCTACAGTCTTTGTCATGTTGTCACTTATGGAGGCAGAGGCAATTTCATCTTGAAAGATCACGTCATCACAGAAGCACACCTTAGAACTGTTGAGGCTAAATGAGACAATTATGAGATAGGAAGTTCTACTGAAAAAAAAAAGATAAGCTTTTCCCTCTAAAAAGATCAAAGTACCCTGCCAGTTAGCTCATGTGACGATGAAAGTCACCAGTCTTCAACAGCCTGCAGTAAACCACCTCAAGCTAAACCTATCACCCCAGTGTCAAACCTTGCAGCAATAATGGAAGCAATGATTCTTAGTGATATGGCTGAAAATTCAATGCCCCATACCCTTGCCCAGGTATTTGTCCACTTAGCAAAAGCCTGAAGTTGAAACCCCAAAGTATTAGCTGAGGTTCATTTGAGTGCCGCAGCTTATAAATTAAAATATGGATTAGCAAAGACTGTGATGGAATCACTGATTTTAGATCTTCAATATTGATGAAATGAACACTTATTCATTTGGCATTATTAATTGGGCAGTAAAAAATTCATGCAAGCGACACTAGTGTAAAAAGCAAAAGAAAGTTTGGCTCAGAAAAGGCTTTTGATGAAAAAGCAATTGCTGCCTTATTTGAGTTTAAAAAGCCCAAGCTTTAACCTACCACACTGAATGTGTATGTGTGGGGGGTGGTGCGGTGGCACCACTGACTAGAACAAGGAGAATAAGGTTCTCTGCTCTGCCTGCAGCCCATGAATGAAATATCAGTGAATTGTTCATGACTTTGACAATTACAATTCATAGTCATTTTCATACGAAATGTGAAATTTTAAAAGTACATGTAATGACTTTGAATTCTTCTTCTCAGGAATTAGTGTATGCTACCCAAATTTGTTTAGTTTTTTAACTTTAAACTAATGGAGCTGGAATGTTTTGAAAAACGTCGATATCATTGCAATGCTGCTGATTTTCAGTGGTTGGAAACATTGTGTTCATGTCATTTTGTGATTTTATACCTCAATGAATGTTTCTAATAGTGTCAGTAACCCAAGTATAGATTAAAATTATTCCAAAGATAGCTAAGCATCTCGTTTTGAAAACAAATCTATAATTATTTTAATAATGTTATAAGTACTTAGTTGAAATGATGACACAAATTTTTCCATATTTCATAATTCTGATTTATGAATTTTGTTTCTACTTAATTTTGAAAATATAAATTGAGTTAAATACTATCTAAATATAATTAAATATGGAACTGAAATTTAAAACACCTTTGTAGGGAAAGCTAACTTTGCGTCATTTACATCTAATTCAAGATGATTTTTTTTTCCAACAGTCATATTAATTCGTTAATTATAGTTCATTTTGGCTAGTCAGTGTCAATATCTACTCTCATCAAACAGAAAAAAACTCATTTGAAACTCCACCCCCCCCCACACACACACACACTCACACAAAGTTTTGTTCTTAGACATTTTGATTTCATAAAATATTAAATTGTGTTATCGTTACATCTTAGTACTCTCTGGGATGAAATATATAACTTTATCACTTAAAATTGCCCTTAGGTATTTATTAACAGCATCAATATCACTCAAGAAAGAGGCACAAAATGGTAGGAACAAATCATATGTTTAAGTGGTTAATTTATTACAAAATTTTTATACATTATGTGTAGCGATGCCAAAGAGGTTTTGCTGCATTAAAATTTTGGGGTAAATGCCATTTCCCTTGAGAAAGCTTGAAAATGCTTTTTTTTACTGTTCTGATTTCTAACAGAAGTAAACACACTTTAAATAACGAGGATTTCAAGCTTTCTTCAGGAAAATCGCATTTCCCCAAGAAGTCTGCAGCAAAACGTCTCATTTTGTGGCGTTTCTACACATATAGTAATACGGAATTGTGTTAAAGAAAAGTGCCTGCCAAAAATTCAAATCAAACCAAACCATTAAAAATTGCCATTGAAAGGCAAATGTTTACTAATTAGTAAATGATAGCCTGATTCCAGATACATGTTACACAAACCATTAAAAATCGCCATTGAAATGCAAATGTTTATTAATTAATTGGTAATGGTAGCCTAATTCCAGATATATGTTACATTTTTTCTTGGCAGTCGATCTTGAGATAATTTCTAAAACAGAAATATTAACGTTGAACCTCTCACATCAAGTTTTGTTAGACCTACCCTCTAATAAGTATTTAAATATTTATCTAAGTTTTAGACTTCAGATATTTATCACCATTTAATAATTTTATCGATATCATGACTTTGTACCATTTACATCTTGAGAACTGGCAATCCTATAAAATTAGTTTTAATGATATTTATAAGGCTCAAGGCAATCCTGTTACAAGTGATAATATTTCTTGATTGTTTACTCAATATGTTTGATTTCCTAGTTCATGTTAAAGGCATCATTTGAGAATGAGTCATGTGTGAAGTCCTTTTTGTGTACTTTTTTTATGACAGTCTATACCTTTCGAATTTAATATTGGAGGATGTACTTTATGTACTTTATCATCTTTGACGGCTTATTTGAAATTTCTTATATATGTGAGCTTCTTCAATTGGTGGTAAGAGGTTTAAAATTTCTAAAACCTTGGCTCTTCAGCATTTGCATGAGCTGGTGCAGCCCCATCCCCACACAAAATGACAAAGCAATTTTTGCTAGACACTTTTGAAGGCCCATCAGAAGTGGATCTAGGAATTAAGGGAAGTAGGTATAGTTAATAGTGAATACATGTGCTTACAGCAATTGTAAAAATTTTTCTTTGATAACTCTTTTTTTTTACATCACAGAAGTCTGAACTTTTTGCACAAGCAAATATTTCAACTTGTATGTTTATACTAAACATTGTTCTTATCTAGGAAACACAAAGAAGAACTCCAACAACAGACCTTGGAGTTACAGGAACAGTTGCAGCTGAAGGTAAAGATATGTTAATTTGTCCTTAAAAAATATATAGTCCTATGAATGTTTTCATCTTTGTATCTCCTTAAACATTATTCATTCTCTGTATACTCAGTTAAAGGAGAAGTAGTCTTGATTTTTTACGATAGGCTCAAATAATTAATAATTGTTGATTTGATGTAATAAAAATGGTTGTTCCCCTTCTTAAATGCACCAGGTTTCCATGCAGAGCTAAAAACTTCGAAGGCATGTAATTTAGAATTCACTGACTGGCTATGTATTCACCTTTTTATCCTATGAACAGAAATGAAAATAGGCTTATATAGTTTACAGTAATATGAATCCAAGGACCACAAGTCATCATGCCTTTGTAAATTTGGTATGAACTACGGCCCTTGAACCTAAACTCTAATCTAGATTTAGTCATTGAAGACTGGAGTTTTAAAAATAGTTAAGTGCATTGGAAACTAAACATGTTTGTCCAAAATATTTTCTTGAAATCATAGCAATCTTCAGCATTAGCACAATACCATAGCATTTGTTTATCAGACTGCAAAAAAAAAAAAAAAACAGTATGTTTCTAGCTCTGATCAATTTTTTAAGTAATAAAAATTTAAATTGACTATTTGATCGTGCAGAAATAAAAAAAAATATGTAAACAACATAATTATGTGAGGTGCTCTTTGGAAATTGTAATAATAATAATAATAATAATAATAATAATATTGATAGTAATAATAATAATAATAATAATAATAATAATAATAATAATAATAATAATAATAATAATAATAATAATAATAATAATATTTATGATAATACAACAAAAACAGCAATAATAATAATAATGATAATAATATAATGATGATGATAACGTCGACGACAATAATAACAATAATAATACAAATGACATTTAGTTATAAAAACCTTAAGATGCTTTAAAATATGTTGAAAGTGCTCCATTTTCTCTATGCACAATAACCTAAAACATGATCAGTTTTCTGCAGAGTTGACAATCTGAATATTTTGATAAATAACTTAAATGTCCTGAAGCAACCCTATCAATGGATAAACTGTGAACTCAATATCCTCCCTATTTGCTTGTCCCACTCTGTCACAAATCTTAAATAAAAAGATAAGAGGATAAAAAGTTCATGTGTCATGGATGTTTAACTTTAAGACAATGAGCTCAACTGAAAAACAAAAATACTCAAAAATAATAATGCTTTTACAAGGGTAAAGTCAAAATAATTAAAGGAGCAACTTGACCCTGTCGAAAGATTTTCATTTTCATTGTCACAATGATGTCCCCTTGTTCTATACCCAAAATAAACTTCTTGTTAATCCACTTGGTATCTGTTTCATAACTTTGTGATCATGTCTAGATAGACCCCTCAATCCCCCTCATATAAATTAGCCCAGTGAACTGGTGTCTGGTGTTGTGAAAAAAAAAAAAAAAACAAACAAACAATGAAACAGGCAATTTTCTAAAATGTGAACATTACATTATTTATGTGAAAAGGAAGATACGAAGATAAATTTGATGTCATGTTTTTAGGATGAAAATATTCCTGAAGAATAAGAAAACTTGGCTTTTTTTTTTAATTCACTTTAGATTACTCTGTCTTTCTTTCAGACGGCTGAAAATGGAACTTTACATATTTCCATCACTGATCTTGAAAAGCGCCTAGAGATGGCAGAATTGTATGCTCAGCAGGTTTGAACTTTTATTTTCTACCTATACTTTAGAAGTTATTCATGCAAAATGTCTAGGCCGAAGCCCACTCACTTACTGCTAGAATAGCAGTCTTGATGATTAGCATAGAATGAGGAATATGGAATGAGGCTGTGGACATGACCACCAAACTTTATGGACCCCCTCATGAGTTGGAGAGAACGGCAGCCTTTATTGCCAAGGCCGGGATTGCAGTTTGATACCCAAAGCATCCGAGAACAAGAAGAAGAAGAAGAAGAAGCATAGACATCTCTTTAACCTCTTTTTAAGGAGATACAATTTTTATTTTTATTTCTCTGTGTAAATCAAAAAAGAAAAAAAAGAAAACACACACACACACACACAAAAAAAACAACAAACAAGTAAACATGAAACCTGACATTGGTTTTGTACAAAGATTTAGAACCTGTAGGCTTGCTTCAGCTAGGTAAAAGATTCATCAGTGTTTTCAATAGCCTACCCAGTAATACAGAATGATGTTCTCAGTCGTTTTTTTTTTTGGTCCTATAAGATTCATGGAGCCATTTATAGATTTATGTAAAAGGAAATGATTACGATGTTCACAATATTAGCTCTTATTATCCGACTCACCACATCATGTGGCAGGTAAAAAGTACCATCATTATGGCTCGCCACACAGTGTTATACATAGACTGACATAAAGTCTAATCCTATCTTTAACCAAAGCCAACCCAACCTATAAAAACCGTTTCTTGACATTATTAGCTTTCAGTTTGGAGCATTTTTCAGTATGAGGGAAAATATAAGTTTTTATTTTCAGCATGTTTTATGGGTTTTTTTTTGCATTGTTTTTATCGTTGTTAGCCTGATGTAGTTAACTGATCCTGCCTGACATTGACAATAGGCCTCAGCGCTATTCAGGCTATGAAATGGAAAAAAAAACAAACGAAACTGATAAATCCAAATCTGGTTCTAGAATTAATTCCGTTTCAGACACCAATGTAAGTGAAAAAATGATTATGAAATATCTAGATCGAGACCTACACTTGCCAAAGAAGCAGGATCCAGTGTCAAAACAAAAGTGCATACCAAATTGCAATATCAATTTTATCATGTCTTTTAAAGCCCTTTATATTGATATGTGATTTGTGAGAGTTAAATAATTTTTAATAAAGTTATGGTGCAAAACATATCACCTATACAGGCCCAAGTTTTGGATCCAAAAATAGATGTAGAAATGCGGATTTCGCATCTGAATACTAAGAATGAGTAATAGTTTCACATTTTAGTATGAACTGAGCATGCATTATTGATACTATAGTAAAAAAATGACTCTAAATCTCTCTTTTTTTCGGATTCCTGGTCAGTTTTAATGGTCTCATTTCCTATGACCTCTTAAGCTTCCATACTTTTCAAATTTGAGACCAGCTTAATTTGCTGCCAATGAGTGCTATTGACAAGATTAGCAGCAGAGCCCCTTCCCTCCCTTTCCCTCTCTTTCTCTCTCTGTCCTGAAAATAAAGAAGGCAGCCAAACAATGATAGAGGCTGGGACAGATGGAGTTAGACCTAAGGATTTGAATTTGCAAGTGATTGTAAATACATCTAAATAAAAAAATCAATCACTAACCTAGATTTAACTCAAGACCGACAAATAAGCTGAAAAACTTAAAAACATAATAAAGGACAGATGGTATGGACTGGGATTGAACATGCATTTCCGTGTGGCCCCTGCCCCCTTACCTAAACAAGACCAGGCCCTTAGATACAGAGCCATCCTCTGCAAAAAAAATTATTCAGGAAGAGGGTAACTTGAATAGACTAAGAAGTTGAATGGCTTTGAGTGAGAACCACCCGATTAAGTCAATCCATGCATTTTTTCAAGACATAAACAAACTAGCCTCTATAGGATCTTACTGTAAATACATGTATGTAAATGTCAATGTTATATATTTTTCAGTTAAACATACATCTTAATTAAGATCCAATGGAGGCCAGTTTCTTTAAAGCGCTACAAAGTAACTGCTGAGCAAAAGTGTACTTAGCCAATCATAGGGATTGCTGCCAGATTAACAAATAGAGCTACCTCAGATACTTTTGACAGATTGCTCTTTAGAGACCTAAACATTAAGTGCCTGCTGAATCTTTCAACCATCCATCATTCGTTGACACTATAAAGATAAGGAGGTGAGCTTAGAGTTAGATAATGTGTGTTTCAAAGACCTTGTATTTATTCTGTTCACGGCAACGAAAATCCCTTGAATTCGGAATTAAGTTTTGCTTTGATCTGCCTGGGCTTACCACGCGCATCCCCGTGGAACTATGATAGTAGCAATAAAATTTTCAGGGGGCAATTAATAGACCTGAATGTCTTCCGACAATTGTCGGAAATCCGACAATTGCGCCAAGACCAATATTTGTCCGGCATTGCAAATGTCATATACTGTAGTTGATAGAGGGTTTAAGTAACCCTTAAAATTATCTTTAATTCTGTGCGCACCGCACTTCTGGAAATTTTCAGACAATTTTGGGTTGGACCACATTCAGGTCTAAATTAATGACCTTACGGACCATCAGAGCAGGAGCAGATAACTGAAAGCAGTACAAGACTTGAAATTTGACTGTACCCAAAACGTATTTTAGTCATGATCTTATTGGTTTTTGTTGGATATTTGTTTTCTCTGTATTCATCAAGTTTTCCCCTTTATTTAGATTTTTATTTGAATTGCATTGTAATTAAGGTCCCCCGAGCTATTTTTAAAAAAGGTCTGTAAACATTTAAACTCGTGGTAGATTACATTTTTTAACAGGTCATAACTAACTTACCCCACCTAGAATTTTAACGCTTGTTTTTTTTTTTAAACTGAAGAAAACCTTTGAGTAAGAATTGTAACAAAAAAAAATGCTTCAAACATGACAAAAGTTATGATGCTTCAAGTCGGCCCTAGCACATCACTGGCAGAAATCATGACTATACCACATTAATTTTTACCAATATCATTTGAAACTAACTTTTTTTCCTCGATACAAAGAATCGACAAAAGAAATAATTTACAGAGTTGGAAAAATACACAAGATAAAAATAGCCCATGTGTTTAGGATAGGTAAAGACATAAAATTGAATGAGCACCTCAGAAATGTCCTTACATATGTAAATAGTTCTGCCAGACAAGATAAAATAGATAAGGCAAAACTGGAAATGAAGTGATACATGACAACTTACAGAGAGACATTTATGCACAGCATCACCCATAAGCATCACATTATTGAGATACACTGCCTAGCTTTTATGAAAAAAATCGGCCTTGGATTGTCATTTCAACAAGTTGGGAAATGTTGCATTTGACTATAACAATGGTAGAGAGAAGGAGTTACGGTATTTGGAGAGAAAGTAAGAAAATATCTTCATCTGCCAAAACTTACAAGGCTATAGCCTCAGCCAAAAAAGAAGGCGGAGGGTTACTTTCTTTATACTTAACAACTCCTTTTTGTTCAAAATTTATGAGCAAGTAGTCATCTTGTTTAGTCCTGATGGTCTAACACTTGTTAGAAAACAATCCCTGTAACTCGTGGGTGGTATAAATTGCCAATATCGAGCAATCCTGCACCATTAACACGTCTGTTAACAAGAAACACTCCAGTCCAGTTACCCCTCTGCCTCCGAGTATCTGTCAGCTCTTTAGATAACTAGATGGATTTTAAGTCCGGCAGCCGAACAGTCCCTGTTTAGGTGTGAGTAATTTTTATGCCATCTGTTTCTTCAAATACTGCTCTTTCTATATACAGAGTTTTCTGCTGCCTTTACTGTGTGAGAGAAAAGTTATACATATTAAAAAACAGTTCAAAACTTTCAGAAAATTTTATACAAATAGTCTTTTAAAGTAAGACTATTGCTATATAGAGACTTATTTGAACATGATTGGTATATTTGCAAACTTTAAAATCTCTTCTTTTCTATTATAGCTTTATCTTTTAAACTTTATTTCCACAAAAGAATGTTTTGAGGCTTTTAATATGGTTAAATCAGAAAGAAATTCATTTAAAATCAGCTGCCAGCGCAGGTAAATTTTTGGTCCAGCAGCGCCCGTCATGACCCAAGTTTGACCTCATGAGCGCTGTGAATGGGTTTTTGCCAAGCAGAGCAACAGGTAACATAAAGATCAGTAGTTTGTGGCCATGCGTTCTCTTCAAATAATTGGAATGACCCGGTATATGTTTTTAGCAGTTATGGTTGGATGAAAAGCAACACCTTATGTCAAATTAGTTCTGTAAAAATATAAACTGTTTGTTGTTAATCTTACTGTTTTTTACCCTTTTCATAATGAGCCTGTTGCACCTTATCCATTCCCTTAACATGTAAAGTTGCACAGGTAACATTTCATTGTGAAAATCACTTATAAATCAAGAGCATAGTGATGCAAAGAATTGTTAATCTGTCGCTGCTAGCCCTTCCATTTGCAGTGAACCCCCCCACCCTTTTTCCTATATTGTGCCCTTACTTCACAGGCTCTGTATTTCTAATTAGTTCCACTCCAGCACTTGATTCAACATTTCTTTGTATTATGGTAAACAGGTAACTTATTGGGTTTTTTTATTCAGACAATTGCAAATTTTTCCTGTCATCAGCTATCTGGTGAAAATGAAAGTTCTCAAGGGAACATTGAGGTCCTGAACAATCTACAGAAGGAGCGAGACAACTTATTAGAGCGACTTAAACAGGTGAGAAACTTATAAAGGAGAGGATAAAGAGCTGAGATTGAGTAGAGTGGAACAAGCCCAGCCAGATCTGTATCATTCATTTTTCATGGTTAATGATGTGAACGATGTTTATTTGTATTGAGAAAGTTTAAGAATATGATTCAAACTTTAGTTTTAACTTTGACATGGTTATCAAACCTACACTCGTAGGAAAATGCAAAGCTCCATTTTTAGATACCTTGTGAAAATTGATAACAAAATGCAATGAAAATGAATTATTGGGAAAAATAAAACAAGAAGTCTTATATTTGTGGCTTGCAAATAATCACAAGGGTCAAAGGTAATTTTTTTCCTATCTATTCTAATGCATCTTCATTATCCCAAAAAATAATTATGTTGTTACAATTTTTCTGTAGTGTTAACACAGTATAGCTACAATGAGTTGCTGGGAAATGTTTATTTACCGGCCAGTGGAGTCTGTATGTTGAGATCCAAATTCACATCAAATTGCTCACATCATAATGAATTTTGGAAACTCTTAAGTTGTCGGATTAGCACTCTATTTATCAAGCAACCCACTGCCCCATTCTTGACATTTAGATAGAAAAGTTAACATCCAAACTGTGCAAGAAATTTTCATCTCTATGTTTCAAATGTGTCAGCACGAAAATCTTAACCAGAAGCTGCAACATGAGCGAGACCAGGTGACAGATCAATATCAGCAATATACAGACCAGCTGCGGCACCAGTCACAGCAGCTAACTCAACAGGTAAGGCAAGGGTTGCTGATGGGGGAGACATGAAACGAAAAGTCAGAATAAATCTAAGAGCAAGAGGGGTCAGTGTTGGACAGATGCTGTTCTTATTTTAGGAAAATTAAGTGTATTGATAAAAATGCATGTTACTCCAGATTCAGGATTGTGGACAAAGCCAACTTCACCACTGTACCTACAGTAACTCCCCTTGTTTAGTTGACAAGCTTTGAATGTTGAAGCATTTAATTTGATTTCAATTTTAGCTTTTAGGAAAAGTATTCAGCATTTTTTAGTGGGTTGTGGTACAGCATTTGCCTTGTAATCAAATATGATCAAAATTGTTCTTTATGTTAGATTGAACACTCAAATCACCCTCCAGAGGGCAGATCTCTCTTAAATCACTTGCAACTAGTGCTGTAAGTATACAGGATCAGTAGGTATTAGAGCGAAAGGGGACTGGGTGGGAACAAATTTTTGTTCTTCCTAAGCTGCTCCTTTTTATTCACAGAAAGGATGACTATGCTTGCCAAGCATTTTTTAGTTTTGTTTCAGGTTTCAGTGGGTTTGAATCTGAACTCTTTAAGTTATTTCTTACCAAAAGGAACCTACCTGTAAGTAACTGCAAAAGACTGTTGATGATCAAAACTTTTATGCCTCTAAAATGTTTAAAAAATGCAAAGCAACTAATATTTTTAAGGATCTTAAATTGAAGATTAAGTGTATCTGAAGAGAAAATCTATTATAATCAAGATAAAGGGCCCAGAATGCTTGCCCAAGGCCGCCAAGAAATCCTGATCTCAATCTACTCTGACTCTTAAACTGACAGTGAAACAATATCTTAATCTAAATCAAAGCACAAAATAAAAAGTGAAAAGAGGAGGAGACTGGGTGAGTTCGGCTATTAAATTAGAGCAAAAGCTTCCAGTTACAATTTTGCATTTTTTTTAAAACCAATTTGGAGCTCCCAAACCAAAAAAAAAAAGCAACGGAAATATTATTATAGATGCACGCTTCCTGTCAAGTTTTCTAACAACTTTACATCTTGTAGTTTTTGTGATAAAGAAAATGGTGCTGAGTTGAATGTTTATTGGTGAGAAAGTTTTAAAACTTCTAATTCAGTCTCTTTTTGGGAAGTGAGTTGTTTTGATTCTAACTAATCTCCAAGTACATGCAGCAAACTCAAGCTCTGAACTGAGCTCATTCTTACCCTTAAGAAAGAAGGTGTAAATACTAGACAGGCACATGCACAGAGAATTAGTTTGTTCTGGTCTGGATTTATGTTTGCAAAACTATTATGTAATATGTTCGTTTTCTGAGTTGCTGCTTACACTTTCTGTCTAAAGTTAGAATGTCTGTGAGTCATGTCTTGTGGCTTACGGGAGTCAACTGTTAAGACAAAAAGAACAACATGAGAATAGAAAGCATAATTTGTACAGTTTTGCAAAAGTTGAGGTAAAGAAGAGAAAATTAATGGAAACCGAAAAGGTTGACACCTCTTGACGCTGAGCTCCAAGCTCAGTGGATAGTCTAAGCTTAATCGGATATTAGTCAATCTATCAAGACTACAAGAAAACACATTACAACTCACAACTAGGGAAGACCTCGAACACCTAAGATGCATCGCCCAGAACAGACAGCAATGGAGAGAACTGTCGACGAGAATCCAAAAAGCTGCCGAAGCGCCCCCGTCGGACGACTGAGACGCGGAAGGCCCTAAGTCAAAGTCAAAGTCAAAAAGGTTGAAGCAAGACAATGTATAAGGAAAGGAACTTATTATTGTTCTGCAGTTCACACATCACTCATTTTTTCAATTTTTCACATGTATGAAAATCTTTACATGATAAATACAATAAATTCAGCATGGTAATTAATATACATGTGGGAGATATCAGGAAAAAAATATAAAGGTTAGGGTGAAGATTGGAGTCATCAGATTTACTTTTAAGCAAAACAGTGAGAGATCTTGCATTCAATTTTGGATCCTAGGTAATGTCTCTCATGGACTGACTCGTTTTGTCAGGGTGCTTGTAATCTCTTCGCTGCAGCTTCTCTCAGCCTCTCTATTTTTTTTCTGCTATATGTCACCTCAGAGATCCAAAATAAATAAGGAAAGCAGGTTACCAACTTGAGAGACATTCAAGAGATCATCACCAAACATTTGAAATAAAATTCGGAGAGAGAAAAATATAAATGATGTCCGTCCTTTCCGTGCGAAGACTTAAAAGCTTGCCAAACACATAATCCCTTGAGGAGTCAGGAACAGCATCAATTATAGGCTAAACAAGAGGGGAGTGACAACATATACAATGAATACCTAAAATATGCAACCAGTTTAATGAGAAAGTGGCTGACATGTTAAATAAAATATTTGAGCTACTCGGACATCTCAACTTCAATGGAATGTTGATAACATTTCTCAAACCAAGAAAGCTAAAGGGACCACCACAGATTGTGCGACCAATAACCCTTCTAAACTCCATTTGGAATGTACTTTCCATCGTTATTTTCAATTTTATATGACCAAAGGTTGAAAACTATATATATAGGTATCTCTCACAGTCAAAGCAGTTGCAGACCAAACCTCAGCATATCAGATGTAGTATAGGTTCAGCGATGGCTCACAAAGTTCTAAATTCACACCATGTCTAAAAATAATAGGGATGAACATAATTCTTACTTATAATCAACGCAGTGGTCTGCATCTTCTAGATCTAAATTTGAAATTGCTATAAATTTGAGGCATGCATACTGCTATCATTCGTTCTAGGTTTTTAAGCGTCCAATGGCAGGTGTTGGTACTTCCAAATTCAATGGTTGTCTTTGGTGCATTTGGGTCTTCTTAATCAAGATTGCAAGTCACTCAGGGAGACTTAGTAAATACCTTCGTTATGAAACTCTCTTTTTAGGGAGCCTAGTGGAGTATTGGTACGAGCTATGTTCTGTCTGAGTGGCAAGGCAATGGATGCCAAAGCATTGATGGTTCTAATCCCTCAAATTCAAGCATTTTTTGATCATTTTCACATAAAAGCATTATCCTAACCACTGCTGAGCACTACCTAAAATTCTAGCTCTTATAATTCTTACTTATAATCAACCCAGTTGTCTGCCTCCTCTTGTTCTAAATTAGAATAAAGGAAACCCTTCTTCATTTCATCAAACCAATTAGTTTGCACAATGTTTTTGTATTGCTCCAAAGTTATTCATGAACATTAGCAAATGCAGAATACCTGGTGATTTGCACCTGTAATACACTAGGAATAAACTGAGTACAGTAAATTTACATGAAAGGTCTGGTACCTTAGTACATCACTCTGGTGTATGAAAAAGAACGATAAGATTAATATATTACATCAGTGTCAAGTCAATTTATTTGTGGTTGTAATTACTTGTGAGGAGATTGATTCTCAGCCTTACAGCAGACATGCTGAACACATCAATTCTATCACTGTGGCCCACATTTTTTCCTCTTAATAGTTTTATCTTACTTATTGAGTTATAGTTAGTTCTTGCAAACCAGAAATTATTTCCTTCAGACCAAATGTTAACTCTGGAGTGAAGCAATGAGATTTTTTTTCTTTATTTTTTTTTTTTAAAGTTTAATCTTTGGTTTTGCACACTCAAGAAGAAGAATAAGACCTGAGAGAACAGGAGGATGGATAAAAAGCAAAATTTGCTATTATGACTTTTCATAAGCTTTTCACTATAATCAATAACAAGCACCAAAAAACATGTACTCGAGTTTTGGACAAAACAATTATGGATGGTATAAAATGAGGAATATGGGTTGACATGGAAAGGCGCATTTGCTTCTTGACCAATCCATTTCCAACATGTTTTTCCAATGTCTTCTCCAAACTACTACAATTCTGAGCCTGGCAATCGGACAGAGGTTTATTGGTTGCTCCTGAAAACTAGCCTACTCCTCCCGCAGTTTCAGTTTGTTTTCAGAATTACATGGTTGAATATTTTCCCTGGAACTGAAAGAAGAGTTAACCTTGTGTAATTTCCATATGCACTCAGATCTCCTTTCTTTGGAATTTTCATGCGATGCGCTTCCTACCTGTCATGTTGAAACCTTCCTTCAGTCCAAATCTTTTTCTAGATAGGGATAGAGGTCATCTGCTGCACTATTTACATCTACCTCCAAGCCTCCAGTGGCATTGCCCTCTCTTTGTTCAGTGGCTTGTCTCTTTCCCTAGACTGGGGAGCCCATCATGTCAGTAACTCTTTCCTAGCTGTTATACTATAATGGCAGAAAATCAAATAATTTCTGTGCACTGTAGAGCACTGCAGTTGAAGTTCATCTAAAGGCCAAATAATTTCTATAACGCATAACCTGGTCAGAGATTTCAGACCATGGTATTTTAAAAGCAAAATTTTAAATCTCATTGTAAGGAAAAGTAAAATAACTGCCAAGCATATTTCATAGAGAAGCGTTATTTATTTTACACCATGACTAAGAAAGAATACAAAAAAAAGAACGTCAATGCAGAGGGGTGGCCTGAAAAACTTGTATTTTTCAGGAACTCTCCTCAGAAAATACATTGCTATTGGCAGTGTGTATTCAAAAGAAATTCAAGAATGAATGTATCTGTAAATGATATTCAGAAATAAAAAACTGGGCATATATATTAATTCTTAAGTGTAGGTTATTGTTACCTGTGATACTGAAATGTATATATCCTAAAAATAATTAGATCCTGAGCAAACAATTATCATAAGAAAACTACTTTTGAAAACATAGGAAATTTAAAAATTCATGGCCAGCCAACACCCACCAACTTTAAGGTTTCGTTATGAACACTCCTAGTCAGTACAATTTTTACTCAAATAGGTAAAAAATTAGCACATGGGTCAAGTGTTTCTTTAAAATTGGTTGTTCAGACAGAGCAAAGTCATCTTTCTTTTCATCACCCTCTCCCACCTCCTTTCCCTATTTTCCTCATTCTTTTCCTTCTTCCTCTTTCTCTCATTTTCCTTCATCTTCTTCCTCTCCCTCTCAGCCTTTTTGTTCCTACCCTTGACATATGTGTCTTCATCATCTTCATCATCCTCATCATCATCTTTTTCTCTTTCTTCTTATTCTTATTGTCTTCTTTCTTCTTCTCTTGCTCCTCTTTTTCCTCACACGAGCATACGGTTGCTTTCTTCTTTGATACACATGCTCTTTTAAATGTAAGTTTAACTTAATTGCTCTTCTAACTTTTTATGGGCTTAAAATGAGTTGAAGTGGCTCCCTAGCATCTGTGTGGAATGGAGACAAAATTTTTTTTAAAGAAAAATATATCAGTGACATGCATCTATTATTTTCTTAGCAAAAATACTATCACCTTTTTTTTTCAATCAACAAAAATAATAACTTTGATCGAAACTGAGTGCGTGAAAGGTAGATCAATAAAACAAAGAAGGCATTGGAAAACACCATTTAAGAGGCTGAATAAAGGAAGAATATTTTTATGTTCAACACAGATTAGACTATGGTGTATTTCTTGTGACAAAGGTTTATGAAAGCCATAAGAATAATTTGGGACTTTTTATGGCACATAGTTCACTAGTATGATGGAGGCTATGAAAATCCTCATTGTAATTCACAAAAGTGCTTTTGTTTTAAGATCATCTTAAGTTCATGCAGTCTCTTTTTTGTCTATCTTCTCTGCTGTAAGAAGGGAGGGGCTTGTTTGATGTGTTAGAAAGGCTTACATACATTTTTTTTTTTGCTAAAGGCTTTTGTCAAACAATAAAAAATTGATACCTTTTTAAGTGGGTTGCAAGGAAGGAATGCTGCTCAATTAATGTTTTTTTAGAAGCCCAGTCCTTTATGAATAGCCATCTCAGGCTTTCAAACTCAGTTAATTTTTCCCTCTGACTTTGATTATGGTAACATCAAATTAAATAATGATTTTTTTACTTTGGTATTTGGCGAGCACAATTACTTTCCTACATAGATCACAGTCTTAACAGAAGAACGGGAACAGTTGCTAAACAGACAGCATGAGTTAGAAGGATCTGTGAGAGACCTTCAAAAGAAAGTAGGTGAGTTGATACAGTGTTGGGAATATTATCTATTCATGTAACTGTTTGTTTACCTTTGTAAGGAAATACTTTTTAAAATTATTAAGTGTTGCAGCAATCAAAATTGTACACGACATTTTTTTGTATTGTGTAAGTTTTTATTGTATATCCTAGCAAATAATTGCATACTTACCCAAACTAGAAAGAGTTTCTCTTCTTCTTGTTATGCAAGAAATGATTAACTTATTTTTGAAGAGAAGATCTAAAATTAAATGTCCCGAGATGTAGTTTTAAAGCGCCATGGGAAAAAATATACAAAGTGCAGCTTTTCATCTTCATCAGAAACACATAATAGGTCAGCAAATTAAGATATAAAGAGACTTACATTTAGATCACACAAAAAAAAAAAAAAGCGTTTTTTAAATTTTATTTGAAATGAATATTGAAATGAAAGAATAGTCAGAATTAAAGCGCTGGAAAAAAAATGTTTAAAACCAGCTGAACATCACGATGTCTTGGAAGCAGTGTTATGCAATATGCTTGATGAAAACTTACCAACGAAATGTAAAATTGTTAGTAAGTTAACAATATTTGGAAGGAGTAGAATGAAATTCATGTTCTTTTACATTAAAATCATTTAAGCATTTCACCCTTTCCCATGATCTTCACAAATGTTCGAATTTTTTTAAGTAGATAAAAGGCCTTTAATAGATGACTTTTGCATATATCTCAGCCTCCTCTTTGTCTTTATTTCATTTTCTACCTTCTGGTTCTTGACAGAATGTGCAAAATCTGTATCTCTCAAGAAGCCAAAAATTTCCAAGTCTTAAGCTTAGTATATCTGTTCATTTTTCTCTTCAATTTTCAAATTCTCTAACAGTAGAGTTTCCTTCTCTGTTGTATGCATGTAGGGCCTCACTAAATTCAGCTTTCCTGCAGATATTAGCCATTGCCTTTTTTTTTAATCTGCCCATCTCTATTGAGCATAAAAATTGCATCAAAGAAAGGTAAAGACCTAGTTTTAGTAAGTTTGATGACTATTATGTTTTCAGAAGTGTACATTTTCATATAATTGTTATGTTGTTGAGAGTTAATATAATCCTTTCAAACCTCATACGATTCCATGGGTTATAAGGTAGACATGATTTTTAGTGGTAGAAATTTTTATCTCCATGTTGCTGTGTTTATGTGTGAATACTATGTACAGCGATTGTCTAACAGAATGAAAATATTTCGTGATGTGGACGCAAGATGCTTGTTTCCAATTTTCTAGATGTCCCTGGAAACGGCTCATTTTATCTCTGAAATGCAAAAGTTCCTATAACTAACAGCTAGAGAGTTTAAATTTCTTAGGAAACCTCACATTTTGTATAGGCCTGCATATTACCAGCAATTTATCTTTTGTTCCAGACTTTTTAAAGCTGACTAGCACAGTGGATCTTTTTTTTGTTTTTTGGCCTCTTTCTACTTTAAAAAATGTTGTTTACTTAGTTTACATTTCGAAAATTAACATCTCTTATTTCAAGAAGTTCTAGGAGGATATGTGTTTAAATTCCTATGAAGTGTTTCTGTGTGATACTTGTTTCTCCCTGTCTTCTTTCTTGAATTTTAGCCCTCAGTATGATTTGAAGCAGTTCAACTACTTGTCAGAAGGTTCATTTAGGCTAATTGCTAATGCTTTTTATCGGCTGAGGTATAGATTGTAGTAGGAGCATCTAGTATTTTTGCAATACTGTCTATAGCTTGAAGTCATAAGAAGAAGCTAAAACGGGCCAATCCCATAGGGAAATTATTATTCTTAAAAT
The DNA here is from genome assembly GCA_033675545.1 of Elysia crispata. Taxonomy (NCBI): domain Eukaryota; kingdom Metazoa; phylum Mollusca; class Gastropoda; family Plakobranchidae; genus Elysia; species Elysia crispata. The sequence goes on from JAWDGP010002247.1 coordinate 234,685, forward strand.
TCCCACTGTCACAATAAGCTGAGGATGGGTGGAAATCAAGGTCATTGAAGGTTCTAACTTACATCAGATGTGATTTGTCAACATCCTTTTTGTCTACATGTGAGAATGAAAATCACCTTTGTTCTCGGCTCTTTCTCTGAATTTAAGTTTCTGTCCAAAGCTTATCATTTTTTTTAATTTTTAAGATAAAAACTTTTGATATTATTTCTGTTAATGTCTGCTACTTTGTAAACTAACAAAAAGGTGTATGAAACACTTCAAACTGTCTTAAGTAGATAAACACTCTAAAAGATTTGAGTTCGTTGTCGATTTAGGTTTCTAATGATCTTGTTGTCACACACAATGGTGCAAGAGAATGTAATGAGTGATAGGATGAAGGCTAAGATTTCTAAATCAAGATCCTGCTTAAAGGTTAAAATTGAAAGAACTAGACTAAGGCATAGGAAATATATATATCAGTCAATAATTTTGGTTTTGGTCTAAAAACTTGGCTCAGTCAGAACACCTACTTTTAATTTCATGAAAACTAATGCATATCCATAAAGCAGATTTAATTACTTATACAAGAAATATGTGTAAAAAATCACCACAATTTAAAAAAAAAAATAACTTGGAATTTATTAATGTAATTCAGCACCAAGAAATGCATTGTTTGCATGGTCTATAAATATACGTCTACAACATTAAAATACTTTTACCTCTTTCTAGAATTAGCAGTGATTGTTCAAACACTCAAATAAATTTGAGTTTTGCGTTCTATATCCTTACGGACCATAAGTCTGTGTGTACATATATATTGCATTATTTTGTATAACATTATATATGTATAAAATCTAGTTTAGTAGGTGCGGAATCAGAATATGTGAGGGAGTCTTAGGACATGCGTCAGGATGCGAAAATTTAATTTTAACTTGTTTTTGCATCATTCTGTATCTGAAATGTTTCTGATCATTTTGGTCTTTAATTTTTTAAGGTATTTCAATTAAAACCTTAGTTATCACAATTTAAAGGTATAAAACACACATGTATGGCAAAATGAGAAAATTGCATTTAAACGTTGCTCACTGAAGGCCTAGCAAAATAGTGGACAGACTTGTTTACAGAGATGCGCAGTTTCTGTACACACCCTCTTGGTAGTGTATTCATGCACACTAGGTCCCAATAAAAAGCTAGGGAATTCCCCTTTCCATTGATATACGGTATCATAGGGTGGAAAATAAGAGTCTGCGATTCAAAGAGGGCAAAGTTGCTGATGTTTAGACCTGTAATGTGCAAATTTTGCTAGTACCACTATGTTTTAAATTACAAAATTTAATAAAATTTAATCATTTACAAGTTTTAGATCATTTTGAAACTTTTACCCAAAATGTAGAAATGATTATAGAATAATGTCCTGACCTCATCTCAGTTCACCCCATGGTCGACCTTCACCTCCTTTATAGGCCTATTATTCAAAACTAGACTCTGCAGAACCTAATGGGTTTTCTCAGACTGTGTCACATATTGCTCAACTTTTAAATTTAAAGAACTTCTAACGAAAGAAAAAGTTTATATAACTTTTTATCACATATACTTGATGGAAGGAAACTTGGAACACTTGTGTACCATTCTACCAAGTGTAATACAAAGTAATCTAGCCATTTTCTCTGTCTGTCTGTCTGTCTGTCTGTCTGTCTGTCTGTCTGTCTGTCTGTCTGTCTGTCTCTCTCTCTCTCTCTCTCTCTCTCTCTCTCTCTCTCTCTCTCTCTCTCTCTCTCTCTCTCTCTATATGACTTACTTGACTTAGGGCCTTCCGCGTCTCAGTCGTCCGACGGGGGTGCTTCGGCAGCTTTTCGGATTCTCGTCGACAGTTCTCTCCATTGCTGTCCTTTCCGGGCGATGCATCTTAGGTGTTCGAGGTCTTCCCTAGTTGTGAGTTGTAGTGTGTTTTCTTGTAGTCTTGATAGGTCTTTGTTGAGGACGACTGGTAGTGTTGTTAAAGGGCGGCCCCGAAACTTTTTTCCGTGTGTGTCTCTCTCTCTCTCTCTCTCTCTCTATATATATATATATATACATATGTTTGATCGTTATTCTAGCATTTTGTGACAGCATTATTTATATATACATATAGTTTGAAGACAAGTTGGAATAACTGATAAGAGTGCTCCACTGTGGGAGCTTTTCATAGATATAGAAAATCTTACCTCATATATATATATATATATATATATATATATGATGTATTGATGTTATCTTTTAAATGCCAATAATTTTTTTCTCATTGTGAGTGCCTTTATTTTCCCATGCCCCTCCAATGAGCAGAGGATTTTGGCAATACCCCTGCAGCACCCATCCTTCAGCCTCAAACACCAACAGTGCCTCTAGAAGTGGAACAAGAACTAGAGAGTTTGCGATCTAACATGACACAGGCCACAGAGACTCTGGAGAGTCAAGTTCGTGATAACATGCAGCTGAGCAGGTGACATGTCAAGTGCCAATCTATTGCATTATTGCTCGTATCATTGTTGACTTTGCAAACTTGTAACAAGTAATCAAAAATATTACCACACAAACATGAAAAGCTTACAAGATTTGGCTTATTGAATGAATGAAAGCTAGAATATTTTTTCAAAAAACATTGTCCAATTTCAAAAGAGCATTATAATCATACACGGTTGTGAAGAGGTGGCCCTATAGTTCACCAGTCATCCACCAGCTGCTCTGATTCACCTGATCAGGTCATGAGGTCAACTGCTGAGTGGAACGGGGATTCCCGATATTGAACTGGGGGTGTTTTAGATGCATCATTTTTAATGTTTAAACATGAATATAATCCCACTGGCTGCAACAATGTTATCAGAAAGCATATAATGTGAAGGTGCCTTACTCATTTGGAATTGGAAAAGTGTCTGTGTATTGGTGAAAGTAAACCAGAATTGCATGTATGGTGGATAAGCATGTTTGAAACTGTTTACACTTGATACAGCTCCAAACACAGTTGTACATATGTAAAAAAAAAGACCAATGCTTGGTTTTATTTTTACTTATAACAAAGGTTTGAACCTTGCCCTCAGATTAAAATCGATGTGAAAAGTAATGTGCTTGGGCATCAACAAAAAAAAAACAGGAGTTCACAGGGCCTCTCTATTCAGAGGACATACCTGGTGCTTCTACAGCAAAGTCAAAGGGCTAAGAAACCTCCCTGATTGACATGCTGGCTTGAATGGGAAGATACCAACATGGGAAGATACCAACAGCACCAAAGGTGCTACCATTGTTCTAAAGCACCAACATTTGCCATTGAATGCACAAACACTTTATAGATCTAGATTTAGGGCAATCGTTCATTATTAAAGGTTTATCACATTCTGTGCTTGGGTATTGAAGTTCAAAAACCCCCTTTAATTTAGACTAGATCTAGATATTGGTTCAAAGCTTATGATCTCTATCTTAGAATTATATGCTTCTTATAGAGGTGACAGAAATTTCAATCTAGATCAAACAGGTGGGGTTTTTTTTCAGCTTGCAGGGCTGTAGATGTAATTGAGTGTGCTGTTTGGTGTTTTTGCATCTCTGTGCTTAACATATTGCCAATTCAAAATTAAATAGTTATGGAGGTAATGAATTGCCTTAGATTTGTCAAAATTCAAAAGGAACACAAAATTTGAAAAGAAAAAAAATTTGATTTTTTTTTCTAAAGGAGGCTAAAAAAATTGTGTCACATTCTGATACTGGTATTAGAACAAACAGATATTTCTCAAATTTTCAGAGTATTTTCTGTAACAAAATATGTAAAACTTATAGACCAATGCTGCTTGTCAAATTTTGGCCCTGATTTTGTCATCAGAACTGCAATAACACCAACATACATAAGATTAAAACAGATACCCCATTGTGACCCTCTTTGTGGTGTTCTGTACCTCTTTTTAAGCAATCTAAATTGCTAACTTTGCAAGTTATTGTTGTCATGTCGTGAAAGTCCATATACGAGGGCAGGCTGATAATTAAGTTCCGTTTAATCATAACTTTTTAATTTTTCACAGCATATACATAAACAATACGTCAAACGAAAGCTTAATATCTCAGCTACATACTTAGCACTCTATTTTTCGATGTAGTCACCGTCGCGATCAACACACCGCCTCCAACGTTTCACTATTTGGCTCACGCCGTCAGCGAAGAATTCAGACGGCTGTCCACGGCACCATCTGCGAACATCTGCGATAACTTCCTCATCATTGTCATAGTGATGGCCCTTCAGGTACTTCTTGAGTTGGGGAAACAAATAATAGTCAGAGGGGGCAAGATCGGGGCTGTATGCAGGGTGAGGTAGGGTCGTAAGTTCCAGCTGCCTTAAGGCGTCCTGAGTTTGGCGACTGGTGTGCGGGCGCGCATTGTCGTGTTGCAGGATTGAGTCCTTATCACGCCGAATACGTCTGAGTCGGAGTTTGAGAGCTCGGAGTGTTGAAATATATCGCTCAGAGTTCACAGTTTGCCCTTGCTCCAGAAATTCCATGTGGACCACTCCCTCCATGTCCCAGAAAACGGTGAACAAGACCTTTCTTGCAGAGGCAACAACCTTGAACTTCCTTGGACTTGGAGAAGTTTTGTGCCTATACTCCATCGATTGGGCTTTACATTCTGGATCGTAGTGGTGGACCCAGGATTCGTCTCCAGTCACAATGCGTTGCAGAAATGCTTCTCCTTCTGCATTGTAACGCTCTAAGAGTTGAGTACACATGTCCTTTCTCTGCGCTTTCATCTCTACAGTGAGCTGTCTTGGGACCCAACGGGCAGAGACTTTTCGGTAACCCAGTACAGTTGTGGCGATATGGTGCACTCGTTCTTTCGAAATGCCTACTTCATCTGCAATTTCCTTTTGTTTGACCCTTCGATTAGCTCTAATCATGCAGTCAACTTTCTCTCGATGAGCCGTGTCCGATGCGGAAAGGGGCCTACCCGAACGCTTTCGATCACGCAGAATTGTCTCTCTGGGGTCTTCCCCTTTAAAAATTCTCACCCATTTGCGAACTGCACAGTCTGAAATGCACATTTCACCATAAACTGTCTTCATTCTTGCATGAATGTTTGCAGCAGAACATCCCTCAGCTGCCAAAAACTCGATAACAGAGCGCTGTTTGATGAGAAGGTCATTGGAAGTCGCCATTGTCTCATAAACATGGCTACCACATCATGTGTTGCGCGTCACTGCATTATGAGCACGAATGACGTCACACAAACTTGTTGTTATAGTTAAGTCTAGAAAAATGGTTCGGGAGTATATGTATGAAATTTTAGGTCGATGTGACGAAAATTGACCTAGTTATTAGCAAACGGAACTTAATTATCAGCCTGCCCTCGTAATAACCTCAAATCTTTTTAAACATATGACATGTGGTTAAAAACTTATTACAAATTATAAGCTACATTTTCTGTGCACCAGTAATTCCTTAGGTTATCTCTCTGACAAGTCCCATAAGTTAGTGACCCTATTAGATATTTCTCTCTAAAGAAACTCTTTTCAGTCTTGGTGTCATGAAGGTTCAGGAAGCTTGTGAATGTTATCACATTCAGTGATTACATTTATAGATTTGTCTGAGAGACTCATTTCTAGATAATTTCATCACTAATAAAAAAGATATAGGATTAACCATAGGATTAACCATAAGGCCTATCTTTGCCTCAGCCATCCTTGTAAAAAGCACCATACTTCTTGTCTTTTTTTACATATTCTGTTTTTTTCCAACTGAATCATGTCTCAAAAATCTGATGTTCTCTTTTACTTTCATCATCTGCATTCAAAATTTTCTCTTTCTCTTGTCACCTATATCATTGTCAAAAATCTTCATTACTTTTTTTTTAGCCTTAGAAAACTTTGAGTATATCCATCATTGACAGTTTTAACAAATGAGATTTGGGTTTTTTTTTAATCACCAAACTCAAAGCCTTATACTGATATATCCAGTTCACATCAACAAAGTTAATAAAATAGTATGCTCAATCTTTAAGTCCGCAAATAAAGGAGCACTACATCACAATTACAGTCATAAGCAGTGCATTAATTCTTTAAACCTGAGTCTAATTCAGGCTTTGGAAGACTGAAACAAACTTTGTGTGTACTTCTCTCAATTATTAGACCCCCAGTAGAACCAATTAGTGTTAAATCAAAAGTGTAGAATATTGTACTGACAATTCTTTTTCATTTGCAGTTTTATCGTTCATTACGTAACCAGATTTGTAATAATGAGGTATGTCTACTTATAGGCACAGGGCGCACTCTGGTGGCTTATCATAATTTTGTGATTTTTCTTCTCTGCAGAAGCATGGGTTTAATGAGTTAAGATGTAACATTGTAAGATGAGGAAACAAAGTGTAGAAATTACCATCACACTATTAGGAAAATTAATTCAGAAGTCATACAATTCCAGAGAAACACATCTCTTATCAGTTGAGCAGCCTCTGATGCAGTACTTTTTTTTTGTACAGAATTTCTGCTGTACAAAATGAGTCGCTTTGAAGATTTTCAATTTGAAAAATTGTCTCATTGATTCTTTTGGAATGCATGTGAGGCAAATGAATGGTCATTTTAGATTTGACAACATTTTATGAGGAAGTTTGAAATTTTTTTCAAAGCTAAATTATGATCATATTCTGCACAGAAAGTGAAAATATTATTTTCCAAGCTGAAAGAAATGGCCAATGGAAGTTGTGAGAGTTATTAAAGTTGTGTCTTTTTTGTTGTTGTTTTGTTTTCCTGTAGATCGTTTTTGGATGCATCCTCATTTTTTAAAAATAAAGGAAAGAAAAATAGATACTCATTATTTCTTTCATGTAGCTGTAATCACATTATCACAATTTTTTCACTGATGAAGCCAATGAAGGCAAAATGTCTTCTATGTTAAATACAATTGTTTTTACTTAGTGCATTGTCTTTTTTACACATAATATTTTGTAATGGGAATATTCTCTTGAAAAGATGTTTGCAATATAATCAATGTGGAAGGAAGGAATTTTGTTTTCATAATGTTGCTGATGGTGATAACAGGTTGTTGGAGGAGAAAGAGGACAGGATCTCCATGCTTGAAAGAACAATGGAGGAGTTGGATCAGCGCGAAGGTGACCAGGCCCAATTGCTGGAAAGTATTCAGTCCGACCGCACAGCCCTCAGCCGTGCACTGACCCAGAATAAGGAATTAAAGGGACAGCTCACAGAGCTTCAGGCTGGTTTTGTGAAGATGGTTAGTACAGTGAAAGAATGTTAAGAGCAACAGTGAGTACAGAAATGACATGTATGGCTGAGAGTTAGTTTTGTTGTAAGGAAGTTTTCAGTTTGAAATGGTTTAGGGTGAAGCGAGATGAAGAAGAATCTAGGGTGTACATTTTTGTCTTCAATCTAAACAAGAGACAGAGTGGAGTTACTTTTCAGGGCAGTATGGCCACACACTGCGGCAGGATTTTGCTGACAGGAAGTACACAAAATTTTAGTGCTGCAGTTAAAATAAAGCACCAACTTTCTTGAGCGGTTGACTGGAGAGTTAAGTGGTTGGCAACTCAACTGTCACTTGCAATGCATTTCTTGTAATTTAATTTGGCGCTCGCAAAATTAGGGCCAGACAGTTAAAAAGAGAGGTGAAAGTGATTCCACTTTGCTTGTCTAGCGACTTACAAGTTGACCCTTTTAAGATGATGAAAGTTACCCAGTATCACAGATTGATGCATCATGGCAGACATTTACTATCACTGAAAATTCTATTTCTCTAATCAATACTCCTGCTTTTTCATGACAAAAAATGTATCATTGCAAACTACAATTTTCTATCTCTAGAAATCTAAAATGCTTATTTAGGGCCTGTAGCAAGCCACAATTCTTGCAAACTTGCTGGCTAATTGAAGAACTTTTTAATTTCACATAGAAATATTCTTTCATTATAATGCTCTTATTTGATGCATATGTTGGCTTCTCCTTGTACATTTATGGTCTACCTTTTTTCCATTTGGCACAGAGCAAAGACAACATGGAGCTTGTGACCAGATTTCAAACAGAGCAGTATTCGCTGAATGAGGTCCACGCTAAACTGGCAGCTAAAGACAAAGAGTTGAGAGACATGGAGCAAATGGTGAATTGGAGCCCATCTATATTAAACCCATGTTTGAGTTGGTGATCATTGAAAAGTTTTGACTAAACCTTTGTGCTTTTGCTTTGTCATCATTTGTAATCCCCTTATTTTTTTAGGCGATTGCATTTAATGAGGAGACCTGATTGATAGTTTTTGAAAGATAATTTTGCGGAGATTCAAATGGGCAACAAGGTGACAGTGTTAAATGATTATTTAGCTAATGTGTGATGACTTTCCTTATCTAATAATAATATGTACAGTTGACTGTGTTTTACCTATTCTTTGGGTTTTTTTCAACTCCTTAAATAGTTTAGGTATTGAATAATTATTTAGCTGATGTATGATGACTTTTCTCATCTAATATGGATAGTTGACTGTTTTTCACCTGCACAGATGGTTTATTGCAAATATTTAGATAGTTTGGGTATTCAGTAAAGCTAGTATCAGGTTATTTTTCTGTTTTATTGACTACTCCAAGGCCTTAAACAAGGTGGAACATGAAAAACTTTTCAAAATGCTAAGTTGGACATTGTTGAGAAATCTTTACTGGGAACAAACAGCAGCAGTAAGAATTGATAAAACAGACATCTTCAATTTGTGTGGGGAGATGATAGTGAGAGGCAACGTGCATCTGAATGGAGTGAGGCTGGAACAGCACAACCTCAAAAATCTCAGATACACCAATGACATGACAATTTTAGCAGAGTCAAACAAGATGCTCAAATAGATACCCAATGTTGTGTTCAAGAAAGTAGAAATAATGGTGTGATGGTTGACAAAAAAAAAACTTGCAATAAGCAAAACTGCAGAAAAAAAAAATCAACAAGTTGCTCACTTGAAAGAAATTAGAAAGCTGTGAAACACCAGTGGCCCATGAATTCATCCCTTTTGTGAATATTGTCCAAGTCTTTTCAACATGTTTTTTGATAACTCAAACTCTAAAGCATTTCCATTCAACACATGAAATAATTTATTGCATATTAAATACTTTCTTTGGAAAGTCTTAACACTTATCTTTCATTGCTCAGTTGTCAACAAAAGAGACAGAGTTGTCTAAACTGCATGAAACAAGTCAGCAGGCAGAAAAGGTGTCTTATCAGCATGACCAGATCAAAGATAGGCTGCGACACTACGAGGCTCAGGCTCAGCTGGTAGACACTCTGCAAAATGAGTTGACCTCGGCACAGGTAAACGATTTTTCTTTATTTTTTTACTTATTTGTACGGGTCATCTTTTAAATGGTTCAGTAGAGTATCACATTTACATTGAAGCCTTTGATTTGAAATTGTTTTGGGGCCAGTTATTAGTGAGCTGATTTTTTGTTTCTTCAAATTCTTTTAATGCTGATTAAATTACTTTTTTTTATAATTTTTTTTCTTCATAAATTTTTTTCTAATGTCACCTGCCCTGACAAGTAAACCAAAACATTAACTCCAAAGATTCCCATATTGTTTTAAAATGTGCTTGTTTTGAACTTATTTTTACAGCAGTCATGCAACACAGAGGAGAGGTAGGAGAAATCAATACTTTTTTTACACATTCAAGGGCAAACTGAGATCTAGTCTAGAGACTTAAATCTATTCTAGATCTAACTTTTTTCAACATCCAAACAAAGGCTTATTTAGATAAGCAACTGAGTAAACTTGGTTCTATTTCATGTTGGTTTGGAAGTAAAATAGCTATTCAAAGTTAAAATCGATGTTTCGTGTGCAACAAAAGTAATAGGGCTGCCGAGAATACTCGGAAACTGGGTTGGGTGAGTTAAATGTGTTACTGAGCTATTTTATATATATATATAAATAAAGAACATTAGGAACTAGTTTTCAGCCTTTCCTTGAACTCTTTTTATCTTCTTAGGAATTAGGATTGTATGGGGAAGTTGCTAATGCAAGGGTTGTATCAGTTTCATCAGTGAGTCTGATTGTTTTCCTACAACAATAGACATGTCTAATGTTTTCTTTATCAGCTTCACTATCGCCAAATATTTGTTGCTGGTAAAAAATTTTTTTCTTTTATTCATGGTATTTGTGTTCAAGTATATATACATACATAAAAAAGGGTACTTTAAAAGAAAACTAGTTTGTAAGCTCTGCTGCAAAGCAAGACTTGCTATACCAGCAAATAAAATTGGACAACAGGTGAGATTTTGAAATAGGAAAGAAAAATTTATTACATAATTTTCAAAAACAAATTCCAAGGTCATGTAGTTCTAAAAGTTGATGCTTGACAAAGCAGAAAGCATTATGGTGAGCTTTCATCAACACTTGCAACAGACAATAAGTTACCTTAAAAAAATTGTCTTTTTGCCTAATAAAATTCCTTTCTTAAAACTCATAATTCTAGTCTAAACGCCAGCATGTGACTGTAATCCCTTGTCTGATCAAGGGATTATAATTCCCCCCATGAATATTAGACCAAGGTAAATTTGCCTGTCATAACTAAGGAATAGTTAAAAAAAAAACAATTATCATTGAGGCACTCCTAATGGGTTTTAGCACTTGTTTTTTTGAGAGAATCCCCCATGTTAAGTTTAATGATTAATGAATTTGTAGAAGCACATTTTATTTTTGCCTGAAATATTTGTCTTTCTCCTGATTGAATTCTGTACAACAGTTACGTGCCCATCATTCATAATTTTTCTTGTTGCGTTCCAGGATATGATGGATGCCCTTACAACGCAAAATAATGAGCTTCGTACAATGCTCATCAAAGCCACTGAAATCAAGCCTGTCACCCATTCAAACAATAACAGCTGTGACGATGATACTGAAAACTCAAACCAAAGGGATGAAATTGTAAGAGCTTGCAAACAACAGCTGTCCTACAATCAAAGTTTCATATTGCTACTCATAGGTTTTTTATGGGTTTGGAATTTCAATTGTCAGGCGCCTGAAAAATGATCAGGTCAAGTCAAAAAGCCCAAAAAGATCTGTATCCATGCAGAATGGCAGTGCTGTTTTCTTATAATTCACACCCTTACCCAACTTTTGTTCTTTTCCCATCTGCTGCACTGAGCAAGATCTAGAAGTCTAGTCCCAGCAGCTGTATCAAATCTCTGATTTTCATCAGAGAAGAACATTTTATTTGGGAGGAAGCCGCCACCTCTCTAGTTCCAATGATAAGTCTATGCATGCGTCAAGTATTCACCTTTCTCAATAGCACTTACTTTGCACATCTTTGGAAGATAACAGTCACAAACTTTCTGTATTTGTCTTCTATTTATAAGTCACAAATTGCTTGTTTGAAAATAATTGATATCTGAAATGGTCACTATTCTGATTAGCATCACACTCATTCTGAAGGGAGATGTAAACTATTAAAATTATGAAAATAAATGATACCAGAATATCATTTTCTTTGAACTTTTGAGATCAATTTTTTCATACCACGATCAGTCATTATAACCTTATGCACTTGAATGCCAGAAAGCCCCCCCTGATCCCAATGCAACAGAATGCAACCAAATGAGTCTCTTAGAACGTCCCTGTTCACAAATACCAACCAAATCTAAGGGTCAATGTTACTTAAGTATAAATGCTCAAGGTTTGTGAATTTCATCTCTTCTGAAAAACAAACCACTGAACACAATAGAATTAAAATTAACCTTTATTCATTCTCTTAAGGTTGGTTGCCATTGAAAACTGATTCCCACCTAACGTGACCTGTCCATGTCTTGAACTGCTTGTGATAGATTACAATTGTCATTTCTCTCTAGTTGCGGCAATTTGCTTAATTTTACAAACAGAAACAAAGTGCATGTATAAAGCTCAATAGAAACTATCAAAGGGAGGAAAATTGCTTGATCTTCATCAGTTTTGATAGCCCATTTTCTTATCAAACTTTCAGGCTTGTATACTTTTGCTGACATTTAATTCAATTTGTACAAGATTATATTTTCTAAACATGTAAAAATAATGAGTTTGATGGATATTGGTCAAGTAGAGAATGGGGTAATCATTCAAATGATATAGTTTACAGTAGTTTGAATCCAATTATATGTTATTAATTTTTTAAACTTGTCTATCTTTTAGGAGTAAAATGGATGTAAGTTTATGAAATGAATGATTTTTTATAGCTCTCTCATAGAAATGATGTTTATCAGTCTTTTTTAATAAGGTTACAGTGAACCTTGCATCCAAAAACCTCAGACTCGACATAACCTTGTTTCCAACGAGCTAGAATCTTTTTTTTTTTTGGCGTTTTTTAACTCAATTTAAAAATCTTGGATAGAAAGAACTCATTGTGTGATGAACCTTGGCTTTAACAAACCCAGAATCCTGAATTCATTATAATTTTTCGTCTCCTAAGTTTTCTGGAGTAATTGCTAGGTCTAATACAGAACATATATTTAAAGTTTGACTTGTTTCAAAATTCCTAGACAGCAGCTCCTTTCTTTGACTCAAAAACAATCAAGGCAAAAAAAAAAAAAAAGATTTGGCATCATGGACTGCTGGCTGGCAAGTAATGGATGAATCATCAGTCATCAATAGGCATACCAATATGTTTTTGACTAGACTGACTTTGTTACACTTTTAGTTACTGCAACTGAGTATAAGTGTTCATCTTACGCAGTTAATTATTCCCTTTGTTCCTTAATGCATTGGTTTCAAGGAACCATGGATCCAGCAAACTTTTCAACTAGAACAAGATGATTCATTGTATGCAAGGTTCACTGTACATTCATTCTAAATTGGGTCTAAATGTAGATCCAGATAAGATCAAAACTGTTGTTTTAAATCTTAATTTGAATAAAATCATATAAAAAGTAAATCACAGAAGCATAGGAATTATATTCCTGAAAATAATCTCTATTTATGGGCCTACTTTATTGATATGATCATCTGAAAAACTAAGGCAAATTATCCGATTTACAAGCATAAAATTCATTTATGTTATAGCCTGTCGTGATCGTCCATTCCATTCTCTTTCCATATGAACCAATGCTTGCCCCAGAAGTAACAGCAGTTATAACTGCACAAGTTATCGCTTGTGGGTAAGGGCAATACTGGTTTGGCTGTCACATCTCTACCTCTGTCCCCCTATGTCTTTCCAGAGCAGTATGATTGATGAGGCTCTGAGATGGTTCTTGGTGCTAGTCCTACTCACTGAAGCAGAAAACTACTACTGTTACAAACTAAACTAAAAGTTTCAAGAAATTATTTACATGATTAAGTGTCTTTTTCAGTTTAATATTTAAAGGAGAAACCTTTTTTTTTTTTTTATTTAGCTATCGCTTTAAAAATTAATTTAGAATTATGCATTCTAATAAAATGAGAACTCAATAAATATGAACATTTTAATAACATCTAAACATTCTCATTGGGTAAAAATAAAATAGAATGCGGACATTTTTTTCCTTAGTGATATGACAAACATATCTCCATTTTTTCAGATCGTTTTTTCAAATATATTCCCAGTGTGTGTGTCTCTCTCTCTCTCTCTCTCTCTCTCTCTCTCTCTCTCTCTCTCTCTCTCTCTCTCTCTCTCTCTCTCTCTCTCTCTCTCTCTCTCTCTCTCTCTCTCTCTCACACACACACACACACACACACACATATGTGATAAAGTTTAATGAGATAAGACTTCTCACGTATCTCAATGATAAATCAACTTATGAGACAAAATTTTATACATAATTATGGGAGCAAGATTGCTGTCTGGAGGCGGCAAATTGAGGCGAGCCAGAGAACCTTGCAGGGCAATTCTATTAATATTTATTAGTAAAAAATTTTTTTTTTTTTTTGTAAATTGTATTTGTTCTTGAGATACGATGATCAGTTTCCTCCCTACCCAGCTGAAAATAATGTCATCATATGCCAAAATATTTTGTGATTCAAAAATGTGATGTTACATGTTGGCTAGTAGAGGAATCAAGTGGAAAACTTTTAATTCTGTACTTTTCTAATCTTATCTTTTAAAAAATGCTGCAAAACGCCTATTTTGAAGCTATGAAAACAAAACCAAATTGATAAAGAGATTTCAAGTCGGTCCTTTAGTAATTGGAATTATACAAAATGATCTAGATGTAAGTTCTATTCTTTTTAAACTGATAAATGTTTTCTTGCAGGAGGCTACACGGCGAGATATCAAATTATTTGATTAGAAATACAGTGTAACTGCTTTTATTCTTCCATCTTATTTGCAATGATTAATCAAGCAAGTTAAAGCCTTCTTTTGTTTTATCCTATAGACACTTGCTTCTCCTTCGATGTGTCAAACAGTTTTTGTAAACTGTTCTTGATTGGTTGAAATCATGTCTTTTTCATTACTTTAAAATTTAAATCTAATTACTTCCTCATCACAACTAAATTGTGAATAAATTTAGCACACTTACAATATGTTTCCGAAGTCAAGACCTAAATCTAATTTCGATCTAAGTTTAAACATTTAAAGGGGCAAGCTCTTCTGATGTCTCAATTGAAAAGGTTCTTTTGTCTTATGACATAATCAATGATATCATCAGCATGATCAATAACATTATCAGTACAATCAAATTTTTTTTTTGTTTCCCTTTTCCTTCTCTGTTCTTCAAATGGACAAATGAGAGCTATTGTTTAGCTCCATCTCTCTTGGTTATCTTTTTGCTAGCTGGAAAAAAAACAACATACTGTAGACATTATTTGTCTGCAATCTATATTATAAAAGGCAAAAGGCAACTTATATATATATATATATATATATATATATATATATATATATATATATATATATATAGATAGATAGATAGATATAGAAGATCTTACCTTAAATTCTCTTCATACTACACTTGTGTTTCAAGCGGAGGACAAAGGTGTCTCCTGTCCTCCGCTCTCTTCAGGTATGGCTGAGGTGTGTCCGGTTGCTGTTCCGACCTTGTGTTGTTTTTTTTCGTTTCTGGGTCACTGGTAGTTTTGTAGCAAATGTTTCTTTCTGTGGGGGCACGATGAAAATATTTCCCACTTATCATGGGATGTAATTGAAAGAGCGGTGCCATACTCAGCAGCAACAAACAGATGCAACCTTTGCATAGCAGAGAAATATTTCATTCTAAAAACAAAACCAAGCCTCAACAAGAGAAGGGAAATATTTTCATTGTGCCCCCACAGGAAGAAACATTTTTTAGATTTTGTAGATTAATTAGCATTATTGGAGGCTGATAAAAGAATGCTATTGGTTAAGGCAAGCGGCTGTGTGGAGAAAACAATGCACCATTTGCCACAAATGATGCAAGCCCACAATAAGTAAGATTTAGATCTAGACACACTCAGACTCTATCCTGCCCAAGCCTACCCACCCTTTTGTTACTCTCACCAACTGCGGAAGACTGCACTAACTTAGTTAGGAGCATGCTATTAGTACACAGTGACTTAATGACAGTGTTTACAAACAAAGAGCTCTATCCCGCTGATGCATCCCTATGCGACCCAGCTTTTATGGTTTCACCTTTTTCTATCCACCACGAGGTGTTGACTTCAAGCAAAAATATCCCTAAGCTGTTGACTGTATCAGAAAAAAAGGAAAAAAACAGGACCGCAGTGCGGTGAATCCTTGAAGCAAGAGTTGACTTCAAGCGAATTTCACAATTTGTCAGGGCTGCCTGTTTTTTGGCTAAAGCCGGAAATCCGTCTTTTTTTAAATCCTCCAGTTTTTAATATGTATTGAATATTTTGATGTTTATATCTTATCTTTTCCCTATGAATATGAAACGCCGCGCTGAGAATTTTATCCCAAAAATTTTCAGGCTTTTTTGTCAGAGCCTGCTGGCGACCATGTGTTTGTTTATTGTAATCAATAAAATCAATTTTTATTGCCAAATTTGTTATGATGAACCAAATAACATTTATCAGTTTATTCTCAGCAGTTTACAATTTTCAAAGCGGATGACGCTTTTAAATCAAATTGTTCTTTTGTAAATATGAATAATCAAAAAATTTCACTTTAATGGATTAAAAAACTGCCCAAAAATTATAAAATTAAATGAATTTTGACCTGCTCTAACATTACGACAAAAGCATCATGGAAAACATGAAGTTCTGTACAGAAGAATGGTAGTGATTTGATTGTTCGGTATGGTTTTTTAACAACTGTCATCGTCACCTTTTCTTCCAGAGTAGTAGTTTCGAATGTAAACACCAATTGTGTTTCTTTTTCATGCGTTTTGTACTTATATACTGTTGTATATCTAAGATATCGACCAGATCCACAAATTATTAACAAGGAACAGTAGAAGTTAAGTCATTTTTGTGACTTGACACTCTTATTTGTCTTGTATGAGTTATGCACATTGTGACCAGATCTAGAATAATTACAAGATTTAGTAATTCAGGGTAACCCAATAAATTGTTTAAAATGCGGGGCCTTAAAAATTGTTTTTCTCTATAATAATATCGACTGAGCAGTTTCATATTTTTTCTTTGTATATTAGAGGTCTTTTTAAACCATCAGCTAAAGCGCTTCATTGTATCTGTAGTGGGTCATCAGCACTACATTATGGTCTTGGTGGACAAAAAAACTGAAAAGAGGGCTCTAAAAAGATTGCATCCAAATTTAGTTTACTTATTTTCTTGCGACCTCCCTTTCATTTCAAGAATGTTTTCATGACTATTGGAGAAGAATTACAATATGTGAAGGTTCTAAATTTTAAAACTGTACAATGAGTGGCTCTGAAGGACATATAAGACTACTGCAGTTGAGAAAAGCAAATTTTACTACATACAATTACAGATATATCTCCTCCAGAACTACATTAAAGTAAAGCAAAATTTACAACAAAAACATAGATATAAGTATATGTATATATATCCTCCAAAGCCATACAAATTAATGTAATTGTAAGGCTCTGGAAGAGTTATTGTTGTAAACTTTGCTTTGCTCCATTTTAGTAGTCTTCCGTATCTGTTCATTATAGTAAAGTTTGCTTTTCTTTAGTGCAGTTGTATGGCTCTGGAAGATATGTCTGTTATTTTTCTAAGTTTGCATTTCGTTTGAACAGGCAATCTTTTTTTTTTCCTTATATATTTTCACTTATTTGAGCTGCTGCCAATGAAATTAAACATTCCCTTATTTCCACTATTAGAGTTTATTAGATTTAGATATTCCTTGATTAACAAACATATTTTAGTTTGGGCACTGCTTAAATTGTAGAAGATAGTGCAAACACCATAAGAGACATAGGCAAATGGGAGTAAGCTTATTCATCATGGTTGTTTATGGTCTTGGATCGATGAAAGAAGTGAAGATGAAGAACAATGGAACCGTTATTTAAAAAGATAGCAGCATTGGACATTGCAGGTCAATCAACTCCAGCCACCTTGCATCCATGCATAGTTGTTAGGGTTCTGAAAATATGCCAGTTAGATTATTCATAATTATGTCTTAGGCTTATATCTTAGTTTTGCTATGCTCTGATTTGTTGCCTATTTTTGTTTCTCTGGATGACCAAGTGCTGGTGTCTCAAATTCAGTCTGTGGACAAATTTATGTAAATGTCATAGCATAATGATAACTTGGGCATAACTTTGCTACCCGTGCAAAATTATCAGGCTATTATTTTAACATGAAATGTATTAAAAGACTATGGCCGTATTGCAAGCAGAGCAGGGAATATTTTTAATAGAGCATTCAAGGTGATGCTGATGATCAACAAATGATAGTTCAAAGTTAACTTTAATTCATAACCCTACTCTCTCTGGAGCTAGAAACATCAAACAAAGTGCAAAATAGGTCCTATTACAAAATCACATTAGATCAATACTTAAGGTTTTATTATAGACAGCACATTGAATTTTTATAAAAAGAAAGACATAGACCATGGTGATACATTGCAACTTCAAACCAGTTGACAAAAAAACACACATGCATAGTTCAACTCTACATTACTTTGCCAATCTGTGAAGTTATAAATTTAAAAAAAAAAAACAAAACACAAATCTACTTTCAACTATTGCAGAATCCAAAAGATCAATATATACAGCCCCATTATAGACAGCTAAAGAATTTATCAAGATAAAAGAAGACTTGCTTCACTTGCTAGCAAGTGTTGAGTTAAAGATACACAACTGATTCTCAATGGAAATGTCCCCAAAATGTGGTAGATTAGAATACTGTTCATTTAGTTCATTCTTAGAAGGAATGTCACCGTAGGCTTGCTTTTACAACAGGTTTAAACACAACCTGATAGCTCAACCAGGAAAACGCATAATAACTGAATCTACCTCTGCATCACATGGCTAATAGGAGGGTGGGGAGTTAATGTTAGAGATTGGATACTTGTAATGTATTCATCATATTGTCCTTTCAAGTCTTTGCAATCTCTAGAGAGTTAAAAAAGGGTAATTGTTTTTCATCGTTCATCATAATAGTTTTATCAACTATAATATTTTGTTCCAGTTCCATTCATCCTCTTGTGTATTTTTTTTCTGTGGTTATTGTCATTTTTAATTCTAAAACTTATATAAATGATCTTTAACCCTATAAGCATCATATATGAAGGTGTATGGCGTCAGGGTAATTTAAGAGCGATGAAAACAATCTGCGTAAATCTTCTTTCAAATGTTCAAACAACAAAGTTTCATTTTTTTTTCAATAGAACTCTTCTTCTAGGTCAATTTATTAAATAGTGTGTATTTTGTCACTGAAGCGGACAAAAAGCGGATGATCTAACGGCCGTCAATGCTTGGAGGGTTAAAAAATAAGTACTAGATCTGATTCTTTGGTGTAATGTTCCTTTTTTGAATACATGTATTTGAGGAGCAAGTCATTACTTTCAATCTTGAGCTCCTGAAATGAGCTTCCATCATCCACCTAGCGTCCAAGAAATTTACACTTTGGTGTAATAAGATCTAGGTATTAGATTATGCCTTAGTTCTGCCTATTCTGGCTACAAAGCACTTTGTTTTGGCTATAAATAATGTCAAAATGGTTTTCCTTTTTTACTTCCGGTATTTTTTTTTTCTGAGCCTGTTTATATGTTACATGTATTTGTGGTGCATCTGTCAGGGTGAATACCATGCCCATTCTCAAGGTCTAGAGCTATGGCCGCCGGGTGTAGGCACAGCCCCCTGGAATATCATTCCAGAGAGCTGTGGTGTAGGAATAGACCTAGATCTAGATCTGGCTTCACTTTCTTTATTGCTAGAGTCCTTTGAAGTTGACCCCAAGTCACTCTCAGGATTATCATCTCAATCTAATTCATCCATATCAGAGTTAGGGAGCATGTCATACATATCCTCAGCTGAAAGTTAAGGCTCAGGAGGAGCTCTCTTCATTGCGCTATTTTGCAAAGCATTGTGTTAACAATCAAAAGATAGTGAGAGTAAGTCCTGATTGTTCTTGGTACAATGTCTCTAATGACTGTAAGAAAAAACATGTTTTACAGTTTGGGTCCTCAGAAAGAAAAGAATATTTACTTTAACATATACTTAGGTGGACTTTTGGAACAATGAGAGTGTGAGTGTTGAGAACATTAGATGATCTTAAATTCTTGCAAAGTGTATGTATATTTAAAAATTCCTTCAAACATGAAGAGACTTTCTCATAAATAAACCTGTGGCAGAAGATTGTTAACTTTTAGAAAACCAGTGTACTTTTCCTTAAGGCAATGGTATTGTTTTATGTTTTATGAGCTATGATGCATTGTGTTGAAGACCTTGTAATTTGCTTACAGTTAACTCTTCAGAGGCCAAATTTTGTTTATTCATTTTTCATAAAAATTTAATGAGTGTATTGAATTGTTTAATGGGCTTCAGCTAGAAAGTTCATCAAAATGATGTGGAAGATTTCTGACTCTTTTGAAACAAGTAATTACCTTGCCACTTATAATCATTGTTACCCTCCCCCACCTCTTTTAATGACTTTATTATCTTTCTTGATGGCTTCTGTTTTATCATCATTTAATTTAAAAATTTTATTGTGGTTTTTGTTCATGCAGCTTTTAAAACTGAAATACATGAATGAGCCTTACATTCTTTAGCAGTGGATCATTCAATCAGCTTGAAGATTTTATTTGTGTAATGCTGTGCCTTTATGATGTATTTATATTTCATCATTCTACCATTTTTTGTTTTTTGTCTCAGATCCAGTCACTTCAAGACACTATCAAACAACTGGAAAATGAGAGAGGTCAAATGTATGAGAACCTGAAGGAACAAAGGCAGCTTTCTGACAGGCTTGGCATACAGATTGCTGATCTAAATGAGGAACTAATAAGGAAAAGTAGGCTATATGCATAATTCATCATCATCATTATCAATATCATAATCTTTATTGTGATAATCATTACCATACACTTCATTATCACTTTCACCATTATAACATAGAGATACATCAAAAGTGAAAATTGAAATATTCATTTGGCTGGAACTTATTTCATTCAAATTTCTAATTTCAACAGTAGCATTTACTCTGTGAAGATAGTTGACTTAGTGGATGAACGACAACCAGGAGACATAGCATCATTCTCAATGAAACTATGCTTTTATCTACACTCAATTCTGATTGTTATGTTTCCATACCAACTAGTCCTTCAAATTATCATTATATGCTATTTGTTTCAAGGAGTGGAAAAATGCAATTGTGTATCTTAAGAAACATGCTCTATATAGCCACTTGTCTTGACCTTGATCCATTAACCCTTTGCTGTTTATATTAGGCGGCGGCCATTTTAAATGCTAGGTTCAGCTTCCTGGTAACAGGGACACCCTTGTTTGTTTACATTTTTTTGGTCAGATGAGGGCTCTACAGGGGGGTTCTAGAAAATAAGCTGTAGTTAGGCCACTATGGATGTTGAAATTTTGATAACATGCATACAATTGAATGTGCTAAATAATGAAACTGGTTTTGAAGAGTTTTCAGTGGGTTTAAGTATTATTTTTTTTATCATTTTTCTTCATTTTTATTTGAATCCCTTGCATACAGATTCACTAGAATGAACAAAAAAAAAAAAAAAAAAATCCAAAAAAAAATTCAGAGACTGTACAGAGTGACACAAATTCAAGAGGAAAAAAAGACAGAGACATTGTCAATAAAAAGGGAACAGTCCAACTTACTTTTCTTACTCTTAGTCTTTGTTTTCATAATCCAAAACATAACTTTCATAAACCCTAACACACTAAACAGCCTAGGCCTACAAAATAAATTTCATAAGAGATAGCACTGAGCAGAAGTTAAAAGCGAAAAAAAAATCTTTCTAAATCTTATTCACAATCACAGTCACACACATTATAAACATCAGATCAACCTGCTTTATTTTTAACAAAGCATAACTTTTTTAGGACACTAGCTCATGAAACTGAAAATAATGTCATACGCGAAATACATAAATCTAGCTTCCATCATCATAATGAAGACGCTTTGCATGCAAAGCAAAATATTCTTGATCTTCCATCTATTCATATCTATCTAGATCTAGATGTAGAATCTAAGATTTGTTTTTTTTCTTCTTCTAATTTCTAAGTGAGCGAAACTAAGCTACGCTATGTAGGAGCAGAATTGGGATGTGAACAGAGGCAAAGATCGGTATACAACTGTAGCAACATGAAACATCGAACCGATCTCTCGTTTATAACTTAAAATTAACTTTTTAACTAGTTTTACTTTGTTTTATTTCTCCTATATCATAAGTTGTCCAAGCAGTGCATTCCCCCGGACTTAATATCTAGCCAAGATTCTATATTCTCTGGAACTGGAGTCTAGATCTAGATCTAGACCTAGATCTAGACTCTATATATTTTCGCCCCAACTTAGTTATACTCTTTCAATTAAGGATCGGGGCTGGTATCAACATTAGACTCAAAGTCTAGCTCAGTGTAGCTATCTGGAGTGTCCATGGTCAATCAAAGATAATGAACGTCACAAAGTCAGAACAAGAAAAGCTATGTGCAGAGCTAGTCAGAACAAACGTTGCAAGACTGAGTGTTAGGGCTTCCCCGTGCTTTCTATGTCAGGGAATCCCGTGTTATTCTGGGTCGAAACTATTCAACTATAATTAGAGTGTTGCAATTTTCTATTTTTAGATAGGATTCACCCCAGCTTTCGTCCAAAATAGAACCCTCAAACAAAGGGAAACGTCAAGGCCGTATTTGGCCGACTTAACGCGTAGCCAGATATGTATAGCACGGCCGCTTTTGGCCGGGTTAAAAAGGAGGCTCGCTTCCATTTTAGGCCGGATTTGGCCGGTTTAAACGGCAAAGGGTTAAGCAAGAGGCCTTGGCCATGGACATCAAACATTGCTGTAGTTAGTCAAAGCACCTGTGTGTTAGTGATTTGAAACATTTTAGATGGATGAGTTATACACTGATGAATATTTGAAGAAGTATATTGCTTTACTTAATGTAAAATTAAATTCAATCATCCTTTTACAGGTTTACAGTTACCCTAAGCTTTATTGGATGAGGATTAACTCTTAAATATCAATCATCCTTTTATACAGTGAACCTAAGTTTTATTGGATTTGCATGAACTTTCCAAAAATTAAAACCTAGACCAAAGTGTGCATGCTTCCCCCCTCCTCCCCCTCCCCCCCCCTCTCTCTCTCTCTCTCTCTCTCTCTCTCTCTCCCTCCCTCCCTCCCTCCCTCCCTTCTCATGGTCTGTAATATATTTTTTTCGACCTCTTTCATTGTATATTCCTGAGCACATCTGAATCAGAATTAGAGAACTGATGCTAGGTAGCACAGGAATTTTGTATCACAGTCTACAAGGAGTGTCTACAAAAAAACTTCATTTTCAGCTTTTATTGATGTTGCAACTGATCTGAGGACATGAAACAATTGATTGTTTGCCTATTAGTCGTCATAGCTGATAATTCTTAACAGTAACTCACAAGATACCTTAATCTCTCTCAAATGGGTACGTTGGTCATAACAAGAAAGTTTTGTTCCTCCCATGAGTACTAGATCAAGATAATTTTCTCCCAGCTGGATTGCTATTAGAGGGATAAAGTTTGTGAACGCACTGAATATATATTCCTGTAGGACTCTGAAGCAATGTGAAGGTCTACAGAGGTCACTCAAGTTTCCATAATAGTTAGCTGTAGATTTTGACCAGAGGGAAGCAACAAAATTATTTAAAGGTTGAA
The DNA here is from genome assembly GCA_033675545.1 of Elysia crispata. Classification (NCBI taxonomy): domain Eukaryota; kingdom Metazoa; phylum Mollusca; class Gastropoda; family Plakobranchidae; genus Elysia; species Elysia crispata. The sequence continues at coordinate 257,831 of JAWDGP010002247.1, forward strand.
GAAAAAGATGTAAATAACCAACTGATTGCTCTATAAGTGAGTACGCCAAAGCAGAAGTAACGTATGTCTTTTTGTAACATAGGATGAGATAAGATAAAAAGTATATGTATTAGGGAACATACGGGGGAGCATGGGTTCCTTGAATTCATTAAAGAATTTTTATGTGTTGGAGGAAGCTGTGTTATAACTTTCAATTTTTAGCACTCTAGCCTGGATTTGCTTTTCGGATAACTTTTGTGAATATTTTGAAGTATATTTACAACATATAGCTGAGGCTTCTTGAGTTCTTGGCCATTTCCATATAATTCCGATCACTTCAGAGATTCTAGATTTGCCACATGTTCCCACCTTTATAATATTTCAAAAAAGCAGTTTGAAGACAGGTACCTCTAAAAAAAAAAAACGATCTGTCATACCAACTTGTTTTATATGAAAAGTTGATTCCTAACCCTAGTGCTTATTGGATCTAGAACTCTTAATGCTAGATCTAGATTTAAACTTCAAGTCTACATTCAGATCGCAATTACAAATTCCAGCTAAACTTGATGTTCAAAAACTATGATCCTCATCTGTTCCGGAATAATCTTTAACCCAGACAAGAGCTGTCTGTCAAGGCAAAGCTAGACCTAATCTTTCCAGACGACCAGACAAAAGATTGAACCCAAAGCTCACTTTTGTTAGTCCAATCTACTTTTTTAGCTATCTGGTGTCCTAACCATCAATAAAGAGATCTTACCCGACAGCTTTTTTTCACACTCTGTACTGGTTCAAAAACGGTGGGCCCTGTCAGATTTACTTTTCATCATTACCCATGTCTTGTACACATGTTACAGGCAAAAGTTGTTTACAATCGGCCCCTTTGAAGTTTTAGAGACATGTAGACCTAGCAGATGCTGACAGACAACAGGCGCTGGGTGCATTGCACAAGGCTACAGTTAGGTGGAATGGGAAAGGGGATTCTCTCTCCCTGGTGATTAGGAATCAAAGGCTAGGCTACCTGTTCATAAATTGTTACTACTCAATGAAAGGGAGAGGTAAGGCATGCTTGTGTGAAGAATAACAACAGCTGTGTAAAGCACTTCATCAAAATTAAAAATCTGTGAATGTGATGAAAGAATTTTTCTTTTTTAAGTCATGGTCTGTTAAGACCTGAACATTTTCTTTCTCAAATTTAGGGCTGATTGTTCAAACTAGTTCAACGGAAACATAGAAATAGGAAGGAAATATAGAGAGGATCACAAAGGGAAAAGGGTTGAGTTTGAGGGACCCATGTTTGATCTTATGATCTTACTGTATTCTGTTTTACTGTCACATCATTTTGAATATATATTTCAGCTTTTCTCGATAGGCTGCATTCCCAGGTTGATCTGTAAAAAAAAGAAACAAAAAAATGGGTTTCAGTGGAAATTTATAAGTTATGTAAAACTAATGTAGTTGTCAAGATAAAAAGGATCTTTTTTCTTTTTTCTTTGTCCTTGTTTTTTTTTTAGTTCATTTTTAGCTTATGACAATTTAATGGATTTACAGGTCAATCTTCTTTAAAAAAAATTATAAACAAGAAATAAATGGAATTCAGAGGGATTACATTAGTAATGTAAGTTAATGCATTAGTTGAATTAACTAGTGAATTTCATGTGGTTTGAAAATGTAGGGTTTAAGTATTTATTAGCTTGGAGCAGTTTCAATATGGATGCATTTTGCTTCATTCAGCTGCAGACTGCCAGTCATCAGATTCTGAGCACCAGACTATCTCAAGGTCAGAATACATAGAGCTTCGCACAGCCATGGAAATGATCCAGGAAAAATATATGCATGTGATGCAGGACAAAGCTGAACTGTCTGACAAAGCTGATCAGCTCGAGCATCTAGTGCTGCAGCTTCAAGGAGAGTCGGAAACCATTGGTCAGTGCAGTAAGATCACAAGAGTATAACATTGTGTGGGAATGAGTGGGTAGTATAAGGTTGTGTAGGAATGAGTGGGTTTATAAATTATAACAATTAATCAGTCGCTGAGTACAGGCCTGACCATTCCCGTTTTACTGCCATAACTATTGTGGGATCAAAGCCAATCACAGTCTAGAGAGAGCAGGTTTAAAAAGTTTTTCATTCGTTTCTTTTAATAGTTATGTTAGAAAGTAGCTATTATGCCTACAAGAAGAGCTCTAAGATGCTTTGTACAGGTTTGATCTTTTTTTAGATTTTCATAAGAAGAGAGAGATTTAAGTAATCAATGAAGATCAGTAGTTAACATAAGGGCTAGACATAAAGTGAATTCTGCTTTATCTTTAAGAATGTAAGCAAGGAGAGAAATGATATTTTAAGTGGCCTGTTTTGTCTCTTCTGTCCAGGTGAATACATCTCTTTGTATCACCACCAAAGGGCTCTGCTGCAACAGAGGGAATCCCAGAAGAATGACTACATCGCACAGCTGGCAGGGGACAGGGAACAGCTACAAGTATTTTTAATTTCCTTTTTAGACATTATATGAAAGCTGGTTTATCCTATCCTATACTAAATTCGTGATTACCTTTCAAAAAAGATGTTGATTCAAAACAAGAGAAGAATGGAATGATACCTGTCTCATATTTACAGTGTAGAAATTTGAATGTTAAGGTTAAATAAATCTGAGCTGAATTTGAGATTGAATTTCAGTACATAAACAAATCTCAAAAGGTGATTACTTCATAGCAGGGGTAGTTAAATACATGTAAAAGTTTGGTTTTTGTGAAATAAAATATCACAAATTGTTTTAATGTTTATGTTTCAAAGAACTTGTAGACACAGACAATTTTGAGGACTATAGATGTCATGAAATTTAAAAATACACTTACAATAAACGGTTAACCTTGTTATTGATGCAAAATCAGATATTTGAAAGTTGATTTTTAAATCATGTGATGAATCAAGAAAATGTATTTAGATCTCTCTTTTTGGGTTTTAAGTTCCACATGGATCTGTCCACTTTGATTCAATAGTTCTTATCAAAGATGAAACGATTTGAAAATTAATGTGTAAATTGTTGTACAATTTGTCATTTTAGTCTTCAGCAGGAAGTCACTAGCCACAACCTTTTTACAAAACACTAGCTTGAGGCTAAAGCATTTAAGATATTAAGGAATAGACAGCCTTGAAAACAAGATAATAGTTATAGATAGTTTCGCATCGGAATGGTGAAATTTTGTTAGCTTGTAAAGCTCACGAATTTGTTATTGAGAGGTTAGAAAAGCACTTGGCTTCATGTAAAATGGATATGTTGCAGCATGCCATGTGTACAGTAAAATCCTGTGATAGTGAAACATTAGTGGTTTTTAAATTCACACCTCTGTAACAGAATGCTAATTTAGTAAAAAGAAAACACTTCAGAGTTCAAAAATCTTTTAACACTTTGATTTTATGTATGTTGTTTTACTAGATACCCAAAACAGGATGAATTTTTAAAAAAAGACAGTAAAAATTGTCACAAGAATTTTTTCAAGAGAAATCAAGGAAATCTAGATAATTTTAAAAAATATGTGGTTGTAAAGCTCAACTCTTTTTTTTTAATCTTAAAAAATAAATTAAAGTCAAATAAAATCAATGCACCACAAGTATGTAAAAGGAATAGAAGTGGGTCTCTCTCAAATAAAAATATTTGCTTTCTTCTTTGTTTAGGAAATTTATGAGTCACTTAAAAAATTTCTTTCACCATGAAATATTATTTTGTTAAGCTTGAGATATCACTGTTTTGCTCGATTTGATTTGCTCAAAAAGCAAGGCTACATCTCTCTCATTCTTCACCTTGTCTTTTCTCACATAAAAAGCCAATTTATTTTGCTCATAAATTGTTCATTGCTTAATATATTAATATGGTTATCTAGCACCGGTGACAAACAAACAAATATACCCAGTCATCACTTGTCATAGTCCTTACTATGTGAGCGCACAGAGCCAATCAGATTACATAGCCCCCTTTTGATGCTTCCATATGTGTAGATACGCCACAAAATGAGACATTTTGCAGTGGAAAAATTTTTGGACAAGTGCAATTTTCCTAAAGAAAGTTTGATATTTCCGCTTTTGATTTTACTCAAATTTCCAACTTTCATATTGTTTATGAAATAAAAGCACTTTAAATAGCGAGGATTTTAAGCCATTTTGAGAAACATGTCATTTTCTCAAGCAGTCGTCTATCGCAAAATATCCCATTTTCTGGCATTGCTACACATATTATTCTAACGCGCCCCAAGGCAGGGCCTGTTACCTGGACATGTTTATTTACACAGTGTGTGCAAATCAACTGGCTTATGTTTAGGCTTGTCCAAAGAGAGATAAAGTAAATACATAACCAAAGTTGCTCACATAGGCCTACCTTAACTCACTGTCTTTTGCCAGGCAGGCAGTTCAGATAAGTGTAATATTTAACGCTTGGGTCAACACCTGGTGCTGACCAGTTCGTTACTGAAATTGATACTGTACAGAGTCTAACTGTCATGACTTGTTTCATGCAATTTCTTCAGTAGTAGTAGTAGGATTTTTAAGAAAAGGATCTCGAGGATGTTAAAAAAAAGTCTTAAATGGGGAAGTTATGTTATTTCATGATTTGTCATAAATAGTCTTTATTGAACACATTTTTATTCTTATGCATGTAATTAGTAATTATAAACATGATGTTGATTGATTAGTATTATACTAATCCTATTATGCTTAACTAATTTTTTTTGTTTTATAAGGAAAGATCAATGTAATATAAAATTAAAAGAAAAAGTAAAGATTGAAAATTCATTCATGCGAAAATAATTCAATAGAACTCAGGTCAAGTGTTTTTTTGTTAGCATTTTTCATCAAACTTGTTTACAAATCTCTTACAATGTATCTTTTATTACAATTTCAATAACTGGTCTTATTGTGTTGGTTTCCAAGAAAAACTGAGAGAAAGGAAGTGCAAAGATTATAGTGAGTAGGTGTGCTGTGAGTAATATAGTCGGTGTGGATCATAACCTTTTTCCATTCTGTTTTTCTTGTGTCCATTCAGAAACAAAGAAATCTATCCTATAGGAATTATTTTAGTGTCATCAAAAATGAATGATATCAAAATATCTGAATTATTTGAAACTGAAATAGTTTGACAGAGTTGAGAAGTATTGGACAGACATGAAGTATTTTCTTATCAAAACTGCTGTTTATACCAACAAAAAAAAAGGGGAAAAAACACACCACAGTTTCTTGTATTTAATAAATTTTTGCTTGTAGTTTAAGTAAAAATTTTTTATTTAAACTGCACATCAATTGCTTTTATTAGATCAGACTACTTTTAAAAATTTTGAAGTATCTAATGAACCACACCAGTTGTGACTTTTGTTTTATGTTTAGGATTTCCTGGGAATTTTTTTGTTTGTTTATATCTCTACAAAACTATTTGCCTCGTTTTCTTGAAACCTGATGTGTTCCCTTTTAAGCAGGTTCACATGAGACAACCAATCAATCATTTATTTTTGAATTACATATAAAATATGGTGAATTTTCAGACCATTTTTTGTTGTCTCACTATCAGGACAAGTTGGGAGAGCTGCAAGCACTGGTAATGCAATTGTTAGGAGAGAGGAATATGTTACACAGCTATTCAGAGGAAAGTCACTTTACTCTTACACCAGGGCTCCAACAGCAGGAGAGGAAGGAGCACCACAGTCACTTGAGACCTGCTAATGGAGTTGCTAGTTCACGTGAAAGTGGTAGGCACACTGTAAATGCGATCTAGTAGCACTTAAGTAGGTTTCAGTCCACATTAAAATACCTTCAAAGCCAAGAAATACAAGCATTGAGTTTTTGCTGAAAAGCTCAGACATTTCCTCTTTTTACTCAAAGCAAAAAATTACTCCATAAATACACAATGGACAATGCAAGATTTCAACTGTTTGATAACCAACCTTTTGAAAAGTGCTGTGGGTGCTTAAGTGAATCACATATGGAAACACCCTTTTTCATTTACTGAATATTTGCAAGATTTGCTGTCCTCTTTACCTCTAAGACAAGTAATTTTTTTCAATGACTTTCAATAACATTATACTGATTCCTTCCTAGAAATTCTTTTCATTTTTGTATGTTTTATCGTTCTGAGTTGGAACAATTTTGTGGGAAATCTGTTGGAAGACAAAATTTAAAAAAACTGAATGAGTGTTTTATCAAGATTAATGCTTTACAGCCTGCAAATTTTTTATACTTGTTTAAAGTATCACATTAATCAATCAGGTGTCATGCTCTTTAGCTAAGGCAATCATGACCTTTCATGCACCTTGATCTCTCGTTGCTTTCAGTGCTTCTGTCAATCTTCCTACTTCAACCCACTTTGTTAGTCTGTTCAACATCTTTCAGGGTGTAGAATTTCGCCCAAATTCCTGCATTTTAGATTTCAACGATGAGCTAGAACGGTTCAGCTCTGTAACAAGCTTAGGAGATTTAAACCTAGTTACGGCCAGTCCCACCATGGCCATAAATCACTGCCTTGACAAGCAGCTGCAATATGATACCAGTGCACAGTGCATGCTGGGGACAAAATTGGTAATAAAACTAAAATTCTGAACCCATCAAAGTGCTGCCAATGTTCTCGTACTTATTTTTATTTTCAGCATAGATCTAAAAGACAGAGAAAATTTGGTGGTTCTATCATAATTTTAGTGAGTTTTATGTGTTGATTGTTTAAAAGAATAAAAATGGCTTGTGCGATATTTTTTTTTATTAATTAAAAGTCAACATATGGATCCACATAAAAATTACTTTAACAAAAAAAAAAAGGAATATTTAAAGTAATCATACGTGAAGATTTCCAAAATATAGTCACTCATGTCCATGAGAGTGTTGTGTCTTACCTCAATATGCCCATTGACAACATTAAATAATAAATGCCCCAGTACTGTAGGCAAACCAAAGGTATTCACCATAAAGTAGGATACAAATTACCAAAATTTTAAGCATACTAAATGTGAACCTAGTTTCACGCCTCAAGCAAAGTTTTAGAATTGAGATGTGTTGATGAATGCATGTTTCTTAGATGTGAGAAAATTGCCAGTATAAGGAGGGGGGAAAGCTGCTATTAAAAAAAATGTATTTCTTTGCTATTTAAATTATGAACCTAGTTATACAAAACCTTTCAAGAAAGGAAAAGAAGCTAGGCTATGCGATGTCCTATCCTTTTCATTGCGAGGTCCTATCCTTTTCATTACAATCAAATTGCAATTTACAATTACAAATTACAACAACAAAATGTTACATTTACTTTTTCGAAGATCACACAACTATAGAGAGAAAAAAAGGCTTCAAAATCAGATGGACTAAATAAGATGGGCGTGTCTTCAAAGTGGGACCTAATGCACTCTTTGAAAATTCAACACCTCGGGATCAGAATAAGCAAGAGTTGACGTTGACCATTACATAGATATTATTTAAAGAAAAAAAAATATGCTGCTTCAGAGGACTTAAAGCAAGGCTGTTCCCTAAGTGATTTGATTGTAAAAGGGTTCTCCTGTACATGAACTGGACATGCCTGCCATGCAACTGGTAATCAAACATTGCTTGCTGTAACTGGTAAGCCCAATTCATAAGCAGAATAAAAAAGCTGTAGGCTACTAAATGAAATCAATTACTACTACAAAAAATTCTGGTATGAAACATAGCTTAAAAAATTGGTTTAGTGCAGCTTCTAAATTAAAAAAATAAAGGAACTTTCAACTTTTTGCTTTGAAAAATACAAGAGCAAAAAACAATTCAAGCACATTGGCATGCAAATGCCGAGAAATACTTCTACTGCAATAGAAATTTAAAAAGGATATATATGTAGAAATTACCACCAAGAAAAATCAAACATGTGAAAATATAAGCAGATAATAAATTTAAAAACAAATAAAACATGAGTAAGAAGGAATACAACAAGGAAAAAAAATGAATACACGAATGACTGAGTAAGTATTGAAATAGAAATAAGTAAACAATTAAAAGAATGATAATAAAAAAAAAAAAACCAACAATTTAAATAGATAAGTATCTGAAAAAAAAAACCAAAAAAAAAAACCAAAGAAAAATAGAATGAAAGCTAGAAATATAAAGAGACAGAGAGGAGGGATTGAAAGGGGCAGCCCAATACATAGGCAGACAGAAAAAATAAAAGACAATACAAAGATAGGTAGAAAAAGAGTGGCTTGAACCCCAATGCAAAATAAAAAATTTGAAGTTAACAGCCCTTGGACTAAGTTATCCTATATCTTTATAACCACAGCATGATCGATAAGTTTTAATCTCCCGAATTAAATTTTTTTTGCTCTGTTATTTTGATTAAGCAGTTGCACATTTTTACTTTGTAGTAGAGAGCACTTTTTCATCAAATTTGTAATGGTTCATGGGCACCATTGTAGTTTTGATGAAGAAATGAGCAGGAAAGAGGTCTGCTTAAAAGATTGCACACAAATTAAGTTTACTTTTTTGTTTCATATCTCTCCTTCATTTAAAGAATGACTTCATGACAATGTGAGGATAATTCCAATGTCTCAAGATTCTATTTATTTTAACCCTATGAACTCAGGGCTCCTGAGGCTTAAAATCACCTGCACCTGGGCTCTTGAGTCAAAATGAGACATTTTCATACCAACTCACTGAATGTATGCTTATGAGGCTCTTTCTGCTTAGATTTGCATAATTTAGGAAGAGCGTCAGTTAAAGAAGTCTAAATTTAAGGCCTAGTCAGAGTGACCTGAGGGTCGCCCCCTGTATAATAGTGTGTAATATCACAAGACCTCAGGGTAGCACTCTGGGTCATCAAGTTAAAACTGCACTTTGAGTGGCTCTGGAGGAGATGTCTGCTATTTCTGTAAAGTTTGGTTGTGTTTAATGTAGTTGCATGGCTCTAGCGGAGATATATCTGTTGTTGCTGTAAAATTTGTTTTTCTTTATTGTAGAAGTCTTCCCTGGCTGTTCATTGTTATAAAGTTTGCTTTTCTACAGTGCAGTTGTATGGCTTTGGAGGATAATAGTCTGTCATTTTTGTGAAGTTTGTATTTTTTCAATGTTGCTGTCTCTCTTACCTGTTCATTTGAACAGGCTATCATGCTTTCAGTTTCAAAGCAGATGACGTTTTTTAAACAAATTATTGTTGTTTTATAAATATAAATAAGAAGAAGAAGAAGAAGAAAATTAATTTTACTTAAATGGAGTGAAAAACTTGAAAAATTTGGAAAAAAAAATAAAAATAAAATTTGATCTCCTCCAGCGTAAAGACAAAAGCGTCTTCTCTTCCAGAGCGGCATTTGTGAATGAAAACGCCATTTCTGCTTCTTTTGCAACAGATCCACTAATTGGAAGAAGCAACCACGTAAACATTCAGATTAAGCCATTTTATTATGTTGCCACTCTTAATTTGTCTTGCACGTGTTATACAGATTGTGACTTGATCTAGAATAATTATAAGCTTAGCAAAAAATCAGGGCTGTGAATTTTTTTTTTCTCGGTAATATTGTCTGAGCAGTTGCATATTGCTACTTTGTATCAGAGAGTATTTTTTCACCACATCAGTTTGAGCACTACATATATCTGTTACAGGTCATCTATACCATATTATGGTCTCAGTGAAGAGATAAAGGAAATGCGGGCTGTCTGAAAGATTTAGTTTACTGTACTTTTTTGGATGTCTTGTAGCTGCTGATTATTCTTTTCACTTTCTCCATACAGCTGTAGTATAGCTTTATGGTATTTTTATTTCATTTTTTATGCAGCTTGTTGTCTACTAGGAAACTTGTGTGAGAGTCCAAAGAATGTTTTGCTGTTTTTTGGTGACATTTATACTGAATGGGGGGGGTTAAACAGATGATGTTTCTCTTTCTTATTTTTTTTCTTTTTTGTTTCATCCCTTTCTTCATCGTGTGGAGTTTTTACTTCTAATTGTAGCATAAATGCTGTTTATTTTGACAGCTTTTCCTTGGGGCTTTTTGTTTTTATGTATATATATACTTTAATTTTTCTCTTAGTGCGGCATCATATGGCTTGGCTGCTTTCAAGTCCCTCTACTATTGAAATAATTTGTGGATGTGATTACATCCGACTTAAAGAGCAGCCTCACTTTTGGAGCCGTTTTTTTTAGCCATTCATGAATTTGAGAACATTAGCAAAGTGGTATATACACTAAGTCCCTTTTCATTTCAAATCATTATTTTGTGGATTGTGATCACCAAAGAATAATAAATGTGATCATCAGCTTGCAGAAGGGGAACTGCTTGGTTCTTGCAGCTGCATTTTCATAATTTGATGAACTTGAGAATATTTTCAAAACAGTTCAAGAACAAGAGAAACTATTATTTTCATCTAAAAACACATTGAGAGTATTGAGTCACAGCATAAAAATTTAATCCAAGAAACTTCCAAAGGCATGGAAGTGCAAGTCTATCAATATCAATGCAAACATTTTGGGGATCACAAGTCTTGCTGGAGTGGATAAAAGAGCACCGAGTTAGTAAGCTAGATAGATTTAATAATGAAGATGTAAATATAGGTCTACTTTATTTTATATAATTTACAATTCTGTACTTTCTGTTCTCTAGACTGGCCAGACTACACAAGTTCTGAAAGTGATACAGACAGTGAGGTGGAACCTATAGTGGGAGGCCAACAAGGTCCGGCAACTCCAGATCTGCACCTTTCATCCCCACCTGTCTCGCTGCAAGACGGAGCTCTATCTATTAACAGGTTTGTGCTTTACAATGATGTTAGCTGTGTGATTATTCAAAGAGATCTTAGAAGGACATAAAGCACTCGAGTCACAATATCTGACAAGTTATTTCTGAATCTTTCAAAAATATTTTGATGGCCTATTTTGAGTTCTAATATCGCAGGAGCCAACTTGTTTAGCTCCACTTTGTCAGTGAGTTCCTGAGTAAATGTGGTTAATGCACTTTCAAGGTCACGTTATCATCTTACTCTTAATTTGGATATCATCAGTATTGTTAATGGGTTTGGTTTTATTTAACTCAGTTCCACCTAAATCACTCCAACTCAGGTAAAGCCCCGACCCTGAGAGAAGGGACATAACTCTGTACAAGGAACAGACACTTTGTTTTTTCAAAATTATTATTACAATCAAACAAAAGCAAAGTAAATATTATAAAAAAAATAGAGGTCTTTAATTTTTAAGAAAACAATTTTGTATGACAGAAACCATTTTTCTAAGACTCTTCCTTCACAACAGACTGACTCGTCCACCATTTTAGTTTTTGCACCATCAACATCCCCACGGCGTGGCATAAGCGTTACTTTAGTTGCCGAGGCCCGCACTGTGTCAATGACCTGACCCGGTGACCTAGATGTCATCTCAGGTAGACTCGGGCGGCTCTGTGCCTGCGCGGCCTTTTATGTTTTTTTCGATATTTTACTGTAGTTTCTAACCACAATAATGGTAATTATGTTTTATTTTAAAGTTTGTATTGAAAAATAAATAAAACAGGCTATATACACAAACAAGAACAAAAACTCTAGCTCAAATACTTTTTTTGTTACATGGTCATAAACAGTGCATTTATTGTAGTAAATTAGAAAACAATAGAGTGATTTTTAGAAGGTCGTAACAAATAAACGCAACATGGAATTTTTTTTAAATTTCACATACAGAACTTATCAGTTTTGAATAAACTGCTCACGAAATTTTTTTATGTTAGATGGAATACTTTTTGCAGGAGGCGGATTTTTTGTACATGTCTCTGTCTTGAGCCAGCTTTATATTACTCAGCTAAATATAGAAATCAAGAAAGCAGTCAAGCAACGTTAGAGGCTGAGACAGACGAAGCTAGATCTAAGGATCTAAAGATGCAAGTAACTATAAATAAAGAAATAATTGGTATAGAAAAATCAACCACTAACTTAGATCTAGCTCAAGACCGGCAAACAAGATGAAAGACGTGGAAACATTATAACAGATGGAATGAACAGGGATCGAACCTACATCTCGATCCGGCACCCATCACCTTGCCGAGACAAGACCAGGCACTTAACCATTGAGCTATTCACATCTACAAAAAAGATGCTTCAGGGACAGTGACTTTCGTGCTGGCTTGAATAGACTAAGAAAGTGAATCGCTAAGAACGATCAAGTCCATTTAGAACTTAAACAAACTAGCCTCTAACGGATCTTAGAAAGAGGCACATTTGACTGAAAGACATAAATGAATATAGAAATAAAGAAAGTGGTCAAACGACGTTAGAGGCTGAGGCAGACGAAGCTAGATCTAAGGATTTAAAGATGCAAGTGACTGCAAATAAAGAAATAATTAGTATAGAAAAATCAACCACAAACCTAGATCTAGCTCGAGATTCTTCTGTAAATTGTCATGTAATTGTCTATTGCTGTTTGAATGTCTGGTAAAGAGCTGTAATTTATAGGTGCTGTGTGGGATATAAACTTGTGAACTGTCCTGAATGCGCTATTGAGATCCTTTAAAATTATCTGTATTATATGTGTTTTGTCTATGAGGAATGTATTGTTTGGTTAGGGTTTGTGTTTGTTTGATGATTGTGTCTGTAAGATCTGTGTAAACGTTCTTTTTCTCTTTAGGTGTTAAAGCACAAAGTCTGCCTCAAATTCTGCACAAATTGTTTACACGACGCGTGTGGGGTTCAATTATAATCAATAGAATGTTCCATTTTTTGATTGACTCAACTCAGGATAATTATCTAGAACTGAATGGGGAAAAAATACAATGATGAAAACGAGCATAGACACGCTTTGAACCCATCTAACACAACAAAACATATCATTTTAATCTATGGTTTCTGTTCTTTCAGATAAGTATTGAAAAGTGATAATGTAGCGTTTACTTTTTAACTAATTAGCAATTAAATCTGATAGAAGCGAATTTTAGGTAAAATTTTAGATAAAAACATGGACTATGAAAACGCAGTAACCACACTCACAAATATGATGATAGAAATATCAAAGTAACACCGGGTTTCAAATTAGATTTAGAAGAAACTGTTGAAAATTAAACGATGTCTGTATTATGAGTAATTTTGAAGATATTGTAAGTTAACAAAGAGGAATTTTCTATTTTATTACATGGGCGGGCGTGACCCTGACAGAGATTGATAACGTTACCTGAGCCCGGCCCGCTATAACAAAGCTTAAGTCGCCTAAGTTCAAAATAGCTTTCGGGCCTATCCCCCCATTGTTCAGAACAAAAATGCAGCTTTTAGGGCGAAATTCTACGCTGCGCCCCACTCCATCACCATCTCAACATCACAATCTGACTTCCAATCTCAAATGGGCAGTAATTTTCATCCTGAATGTAGGTATAGTCATGCAGATAACCATTATAAACGGTTTCTAAAGCATCCCAGAGAAGGTTCAAGAGATATTCCATCCTAACTCAAAGTCTAGAATTAGCCTATTCCTTAAAATTTCCAAGAGTATTCTCTGACAAAAACAAAAACAGTCAACTTTGAACGTCTCATTAGATCTAAATGTTGTCTGAAAAAGAACCTATAGTGCCCCATATAAAGATAAAAGTGTCCTCTAAATTTGATAGAGGTTTATACTAATAAGATTTCTGGTAGTAATAAGAAAAGAAAAAGACACCCAGAAAGTGAAAGTGAGTAGGTAATGATGGGCGATCTAGATCCACAATATGTGGTCTTTAAGGGCGATATAGGTGAGTTGAGTTGGTTCATCATCATTATCCATTGTAGTTGAATTTTTATCCTTGCAATTATTGTATTTTTTTTTTACATTTTTGCAGTGTGGTCAAGGAAAATGGGCACAGTGATGCAGGAAGTGTAGATCAGCTTCAGCAACATCACCACCATTATCACCGACAGCGACACCATTCCCACTCAAATCATGAAGCTGAGCATGCTGTGATGACACGTCCTACAGAGAACAATGGCACAGCCCACAAGATCTTAACTTTGCTCACGGAGTTAGGCCATTCTCACCTTGTTGAGCAGGTTCCTCTTATAGATCGCAACTTCCTGCCATGCAAGTTCTGCAAGGGTGCTGTACAAATTGTTTGAAAACTGCACAAGAATCCCCAGTAAAACCCTATAGTTTTATTCTACATTTTGTGGAAGTTACTGTTTTTTTTATGAGAATGAATAACCTTTTACTTCTTGGGTTATTTCAGTAGATGATGATTTCCGAAAATGGCAGGAAGTTTTGCTGCATTCTTATTAAATTTACATATCTTGTGTTTCATATGCTTCATTTGATCTGGACTAAGAAATGATTTGGGTTTTATTTCTTCATAATTCAATAGTTTTGAGTTGCAACTTTATATAACATCAATATAAATATATTGTGTGTCTAAGTAAAGGTATTTGAGGAAAGGGTTGATAAATGCCAATAGTTTTGATGTTCTATGTAAATATCTATGTAAAAAAGAGAAAAGGAAAAGTGGAAATGGAAGTAGGAAGAAGGGAGAAGGTTTTCAATGCACCTTTTCTTTATTACAACCTGTGGTCTTGTTAAAAAGAAGGGTGAACTGGAAGGTATAAGTAAAGAAAGTCCTCATTTTTTTTTTCTATGGATCTGATAACAAGGCTGTGAAACACTAATTTATTTTCCATCCTTCTTTGTTTACATTTTTCGGTCCTTTAAAACCAAGAAAGCAATATTGTTTATAAAATTGTTTAATGAACCTTAACGAAGGCCGTTGTATGAATCTTTTTTTTTTTACGTTAGAACAAAGAAGAATAATCAATATGAAAATCAACTTTATAATCAGAAATGCATGGAGGTTTATAAAGAATTTTGCAGCCAAGCATGTCTCCAGACCCTGCTAGAAAAAACTTCACTTGTAGCGATATTCTCCAGACTTTCTCATTTTCTTAGAATGGTCATTGCTGCCTCTTTTGCAACCTCATGAATTATTGAGGCAGTCTTGGTATGATTTTCAAGGATTTGTTGACAGAAGTTATGATCTACCATGAGGTAAACAAAATTGATAAAATAGGATATATTCAATCTTATCTGTACATCGGGGGGGGGGTGATTTTGTTACCCCAGGGGTTGTTTTCATTTCTTTAAAAATATTCATAATAAGAATTTTGTTCTGAAAGATTCAGTTTTCCTGAAAAATTCATTCTGGCAATTGATCAAGCGTTATTTAAAGCAAATAATTTAAAACTATACTGACCATTGGTCATTTCTGAAACCCTTCAATTTTAAGCAATGGGGGAAACTTTCTTACCCAACATCCCAAAGAAACAAAAAAAAATTATGATATGCCTATTCGTACATTGGGGGTGTCACATACACCCACATGTAAAGTCTCGACTTGTAAACCCATTTTCTGTTCGCCCATCAAATAATGGGGTCCTTCAAGCAGGCATTTGTTCTAAAAAAGTAAAAATTGTTGACCCAAAAGTTGATAAAAATTCATTAGCTGACATTTTTAAATTTCCATGATTAACTAAAATTATGATGGGTATAAAAGTTATTAAGAACTCCAAGAGCTGCATAGATCTGGTGTATGTTCTGGACCGGCCTAGGCTTTTTTTTTTTTTCGTATAAGTAAATGGCATCTCTCCTCTTCAGTATTGCTACTAAACTTGTCCAGTCTGGAACTCCTGTGATAAAAATTGTTTTTCCTGACTGTTTCAATCAGTGTCACATTGCTATCCAGGAGATGTGTACTGAGTGTTATATCGGTGACAAAGTTATCAACAGTTAGTTTACTACCATTACTAAAGTAAGGCTCTGAAACAGTTCCCACATATGTCTGGCTTGCATGGGAGATACTGCAAAAATGCAAGACCTTGCACAGTATGTAAGAGGTAAAATGTGTAGATCTAGATCTATTTAATGTAGGCATTAGTCTAGTAGATGCAAAGAAAATGTGGGAATATGTTTTTGCAAAAGACAGGAAAGGAAACACGTGTTAAGTCGGGAGGAATCATGTGCCTTTGAGTTATAGAAAGGAATTTAATCCTTAATGTAATAGATGTTAGAGAACTGGAAGTATGACCCATGCGTTGCATACCCTTAGATTTAGAAGGACGATTCCAACTAAGGGCAACAATTTATTTTACTTTGTAGAAGTAGGGTGATTTTGTCAACCCTGGTGTATGGATAGGATAAACAGAGTTTATCGAGTATATAAGCTGTGGGGCAGTTTTGTCACGCAGACTAGACCTGAATGTCTTCCGACAATCGCGCCGAGACCAATATTTGTCCGGCAGTTGATAGAGGGTTTAAGTAACCCTTAAAATTATCTTTAATTCTATGCGCACCGCGCTTCCAGAAATTATCCGACAATTTTGGGTTGGACCACATTCAGGTCTACGCAGACGTACGGTTAAGTATATATATTACTTTAACTATTTTAAATACGGCGGCGCAAAATTACCCCTGATATGTGGATACTTCAATAAAACTCAATGTACGGATAGAGTTAATAGATGTCTTTGTCAAGTGTGGCCAACGTGAAATAAAATTTATATGGTCAGACTTCATTTTCATGTTAAAGGCTGAAAATAGTTACGAACTTTATCAAAATTGAGAAGCAAAGGGTTGTTTCAATTTAAGCAATACTATTTGCAATAGACTATAATATTAATAATGTCAGCAATAGCCTAAGTTTTGTTACAAATGATTGCTTTATTTTGCGTTCAAACTTTCAACTGTTCATTATGTTGATATATGTTTTTGGAAGTTCACCAATACACAACAGGGACAACAACCCATAAAGCTTATATAAAATGAACAATAATATTATGCTGAATATGTATCTTTTTAGTACGAATCTTCCTCACAGTGTTAGGGTGGTCTGATGATAATTTGTGATGAGGTGCTCACTTTGATACTTACCAGAATTTTTGGAGCCATTATGAGTCGGAGGGTAAGATAAGATGAGATAAACTTCATTATCCCATCCAAAATTTTTTTAGCAGTAGTTACAGTCAAATAGGTATCATAATTATATTGAAAAGCAGCATTTGTATATAACTCTTAAAATTAAAATAAATCACTTTATGAAGGGAAGCAAAGTTCATTGGTGTAGAACTATAAATTAAAATGTGTAAAAAAATAAATTTAAAATAGGCTAATTATTCATAACAAAAATTCAAAGATATCGAGCAATTTCTAACATGATGCTGGAAAAAATAAGTTGACAGTTATAGGTGTAAATGATGCATTAGATATAAAAGCTAGTTGTTAATAAAAGTTAATAAATATTTAGATAAAGAAGCATGAAAATATAGTATTTCTAGATTGGTAAGGTAAGATCAGAATCGTTTAAGATGTTGAACTTTCCTGGAGTGTTTTGACTCAACCAGTTGATAAGCTGAAGATGCTCTTGGTTTTTTCAATATGCTTGTATTGTTTAAAAGCATAATGATTTAATTTTTTTAACCCTTTTCAGAGTAATGTTACTTTTAAGAAATCATCCTTGGATTCATATCCGAGGCTGTTAGATGGAAAGAAATGATACTGATCATTGTTGATCTATAAAACATAAAGATTCTAGTTTTGTTGTCTTGGACTTGGAGAGAGTTTAGGCTTCTTTTAAAGTGCATTCAGTAAAGTGTAAACTCTTGATGCATGTGCTGCCATTTATTAGTTTTTATTTATTGTTGCCTTTACAATTTAAATTTTGCTACTTTTTCAACCTGCTGTCCTAAACCTGAAATCATAGCAATTTTTTTTTTCTAAAATCTATAATCATCTCTTTGCTCTTGCTCACATTTAGGTACACCTTTACATCTTCACATTACCCTCAATTTTTAAAAGAGCTTGTTATTCTATGGTTGTATCATAAGCAATCTTCATTATTAGAATATTATTTTGCAGTCATTGGTATACATAGTGAGTAAAATAGGTGATACTATGATAGTGCAGAGCCCTGAGGACCCTCTGTATTGGTGGTGATTATACTCAATTCAGTAGTGTTATTATCATTATTTAAGATGGCTATATTGACTATAGTGGGTTAGAAATTAAATGATATAAAGGAAGATATGTTTGTTGTTGATTTACAGTAGTTTATTTACAATGAGGAAAATATGGCATTGGATGGTATTAATTGCTCTCAAGAATCAGTAAATGATATTCTTTAGGACTGTGGAAACCTCAAAAACCGAAGTCTGATTATTCGAATTTCTCATAAACCGAATTTTGCAAGATGATAGGGTTTTTTTTCCTCTTTGGCTTTGTTAGAATCGTACTCGTATATCGAAGTATTTCTGATTTGATTCTCTTAATTCGAAGTCGATGCTACCTCATAAGGCATCACAAAAGTGCTACATGCATCTCTCAAGCAGCAAGCAATGCCAATCACTGCCCGAGAAAGGCCGATCAGTGAGCTAATAAATCAAGAAGGGAGCAAATGCATTAACAATTAATTACCAGTAGCAAATCTATACTGATACTGATAGCAACGTGGGCCGAAGGAAGCGGAGGGTTGCTTGTTGCAGGCTCAGTACACACTCACTCAACGAGTCTTAGACTCTGTTATACCCTTTTTTGTAATTCAAATACTCTTAATTCGAAGATTTAATCCATTCCCATACAATTCGAATTATGAGGTTTTCACTGTATGTCTATGGTTCATCAGTATGTAATTATAGATGTTACCCAAGGAAAGCAAAGTGCCATCCTACACCCAATGATGAGCTCCATAGCCAAACTGAAAATGAATAGTGATTCTCTGATAATATGTATGAATAAAAAATTTTACAACAATCCTTTGTGATTATTTCATAATATAGATGTAAAGGCAATGAGTCTGAGGTCATTCATTTCTTTCATGTTACTCTTTTAAGTTCAATTTTGGACATTTTCAAGTTACTAGAATGTTGTAATCTGATAGACACCTATTAAAAATGTTTGTTTATATTGGAACTAACTGTCTTAGCATCTTTTACTGTTTTTGAACCGATAGGATTGAATCCACATGCTTTGTTTTTCTTTAAGGAAATACAGATTTACTTGACATCACTTTTTTTTTTATCACAGGTCAAGATCATTATCGTCATAAGAAATATTGAGTTAATGTGATTGTGAAAGTTTTGGCAGACAAAGTGTGCTCCCCGTTGATGAACTGGACACTACTTTTTTATTTTGATATCCAACAATATTTCACTAGCTATTCATTAATTTTTCTTGGCAATGGCATTTTTAATATAATTTTACTTCAATCTGAAAGTTTTTCCTTATTTCTTGGGATTCTTTTTCTAAAAATTTTCTTTTTTTAAAGGGTTTGGTCGCCCAGAGCTTTTTTATTTTTCAATCTCTTTTTTCCTTAGGTCACCACAGAAAGATATATGTCAATTAATATACATGTAGTTATTGAATTTTTCCAAATTGTCACAGAATTTAGTATAATTTTTTATTTAGACTGATTCCTTCACTCAAAAGATCCTCTAAAGCTACCAAACTATGAGATTTTTTTTCTACTTTAAAACAGTTAGTTAGTAAGATGTTAGTAAATGTATTTTGCTATGATCTGAGCCACCCAAAGGTGGTAAGGTCTTACTCTTGTGGACATTAGGAACAATTATGCCACATAGGTTGAATGTCATGTCATTTCTTGTTCAGTCCTCACATTCAGTTGTTATAGAAGTCTCTTTCAAGTATAACATTGTTACTTAAAGTCCCCAGTGATGGTAATAACCTAGTTAGGTGCACAACTTATTTAGTGCAAAATGTGTTTAATGATAGTATATAGTAGAAATAGCTGCCTTTTTGCTGACCTGATGGGAAGGTAGCAACATTGAGGTTTAGTATTTGGAGCCAGAGTGTCAAAATAGCCCGTCAATAGTTCAAATTCCTTAAATATAATTTTATATATATATGAGGAAATCGGGATCAAAGCATACTATGTCTTCTACAGGTGTTTTTTGAGTAAATAAGGAAGAAATGAAATTTAGACATTTTCACACTATATCTAACTAATGTTGCTTTTACATAATTATATGGGATCTAAGGAAGATGTGTGATGAATATTATTGCTGGCAAACCACTTGTATAAAACATTTGGGATAATAACTCGGGCACTTAGTACTTTTTTATTATGACACATGGACTTAGTGCATTTTGATTATGTTCATTTTGGATTTAGCACGGTTTGATTAGCCCAAAAACTATGTTGGCATCTAGAATTAGAAAAGAACAAACCCCAATAGCTTATTTGTAGAAATAAATGGTATGTTGTAGTTATGGTAGTTGGCTTATCTGTCCTCAGTATTAGACTAAAATTGAACATCCACCCATGGAATTGTGGGTAGTAACATGAATGGTCAGCCTTTGATTATTACTATTTTATGTGAGGTAAATATTGTGTGTTGCAGAATTTAGATACATGTATGACTTCACACTCAGATAAACAAAAAAAACCAACAACAAAAGCATTAAGAATAGCAAATTGAGATTAATGTAATATTGGTTTAGATGGTCAAAACAGGAGCATCTTCATCAAGACAACTGCAAGTCTCCCCTTCGTGGTCTTTGCAGGCACCAGGTAGATTTTCAGACTTGACCATGTCTATCAGGTATGTGAATCCGTCATTCTCCGTCCAGCCTTCATCACTACAGTGGGCAGTCATCAGAGACTTGACGTCTCTCTTCTTGGCCTCCTTTAGAAGCTTTCCCTTTTTAATGAGTGTGGATTTTGTGTCCAAAATTTTCTTGGCCTTTGTCACCACAACAGGGGTATTCAGTATATTCCTGTAGCTTACATCACCAGAAACTGATTACATTTCGAGAGGTTTTGTAGACGTAGAAAAGCTTGATCTCTTGAATGCGAACAGGGAATGGTTTTTTTCAAGATGGAATGGGCAGCTTCTTTGAAATTCAAAGAAGCCAGTCTACCTCAGCCTGTTTCACTATCGCATGCTTAGCAAAAATGTCATGGTACTCTTGGGGAGAATAAAGGCTCTGTTGCCTTCTGATGACCCTTTCTATGAGCCCAAAGACCTTGTCAGATGGAAAAAAAAGAATGCCCACAGACAGGGAAGACAAGGTCCACACTTTTCACATTGTTTGGAGCAAAGTCTCGGAGCCAGTGTCCTGCCGTGTAGAGTAGCCCCGTGTTTTTATTTTGATCTTCGCATCCATCAGGACAGAGGCGTACAGTGTGGATCCCAGTCATGTCAGCCTTTTTAAGAGCGTTGAAAACTGCGCTGGCACAGACAGACAAATTCTTTCGGAAAGCATCCTCAGTCCAGGTATAGGAAGTTACATTTTCAGTGTGAGTTTTCCATGTGGAGCAATTTCCACGAGTGCAAAGTTTTAGACATAGAGCTGACGACTGTAGTATGCTTGTTGGTCAACTACTCTTGGCAACACAAGGTTTTGCTGGTGATCGAATGAAAATGTTTTCAGACCTGGCCGTTTCTCATTGATTAGTTTGTAGAACACGTTTGCTCTTCTCTTCTGCACAGTGAGTTCAGCCATTAGATGAGTCTTTGCTGTGAGGTCCTTTTCATTTTTTATTTGATACTTATGACTTTTGCAAAAGCTACATGTGTCGGTTTTGATTGAGCCAAATCCAATCCTGAAATACTTTCTGACACATCGAAGAAAATATTTGTATGAAACTCCCTGTTCTTCTTCAGGGTGTTTCTGTAGAAACAGTTTCCATAGTTTCTTGACGGATTGCAGTTCAGCAGGCAAGAAAATTTTCTTTCATCTTCCCCTACCATAATGGCTCTCGCGACCTGGCATAGATCTAATATAAGATTTTATCTTCCCCACGCGGTCAGCAAATTTGGAAGATTTTCGATCTCCCGCTCTCAGACACCCAGCTTTGCAACGTTTTCCACTCTCCTTCCAACACCACCAAAAATTCGAAGGAAGAACTGCTTGCATACCCTAAGCTTTTTTGCTGAGTGCTCCTCTCTTTTGAAATAATTTGTCTCTCCAGATTCTCTTTTGTGCATCTGCATGCTCACAGTCTTTTGTTTTCATTCCCGAGCCTTCTTTTGAGTCTCAATGTAGAAGCCAATAAAGTTGTCTTGGGCCTTTTGTCATGATTCTTGTAGAATGAGGAGTTGAAAAAAGCAATATCATCTTGGCTGATAGTCTCGCAAAGATATGTTTGGCCATCATCAGATTTCCTTTTGGGGTGGTGGCAATTTCGGGGGAGTGGATCTTTGTTTGCATATCTGTGAAGAAATAATAGTAGTAATAATAATAATAATAATGATAATAATAATAATAATAATAATAATAATAATAATAATAATAATAATAATAATAATAGAATTTACATAGCAGCTGTTCTTGGCAAACTCTAAAACATGTCTATATCTAGATTTTGTATTCACAGTCAATTTCTAATCTAGATCTAGTATTATTTATCCTGATTATCATGATCTTACCAAATCTAGGTCTAGAGTCTAGAATTACAGTTAAAGGTTCAAAATCAAACTATGAAAGGCTCTTGACATATGCGAAACATTCGTTCTTAGTTAAAGGACTACCTTATCTATGAACTCTATTGCTATCTTGTAAGTCAGTCACATATTCAAAAGCTTGGACAACCAGCAATAATTGTCATAAAGTTACATCTTGTCTCAATTCATCTATATTAAAGTTATTTAAACTTTCCACTTTGAAGTTTGTTCTAAAAACTGATGCTATTTGTGGGTCATTAGAGGAGTGTTTCAATTGATTTACCATAAGCATGTGTAACTTTAATCAGCCTTATGTACCAATGTATATGCAGCATTGCAGAAATTCTTACACATATGTGCACTATGGACCTTGCACAACATTCTTATGTGATAATTATTTATGGTTATACAATTGTTGCATTTGAGGAAGAAAACATTAAGTGATAAAAAGGCCTCTTGGAGAGTTTCTCTACATTTAGATCCTGATGAAGGTCCAGCTACTAAATATGCAATTAGATCAGAGAAATTTCTAACAAATCTCTACCTATGATTAGAGTTTGCAGTATGTTGTATACTACAATTTTTTCAGTTAATCTAGGTCAAAGTAATTCAGAATTTTTTAACTTATGAAACCTGGTCCATTTCCCCTTTAAAAAAAAAAAAAGGTAAGAGGATTTAATAAAGGGTAGGAGCAAAAAATAAATTTTACATGAATCATATTTGTTAAAAAAATATGTACTTGCAACACAACACAGTGGATCCAAAAGGTTGTGAAGCACCGTAAAAAAAAAAAATAGGTAGAGTGCAGCTCCAAAAGGTACAAAACAATACAAAACACATGAGCTTTCGGCTTTACGCCTTCATCAGACACAAAAACAAGAACAACAAACCACACAAGGATATTCACATATATAAATTTGAAGTAAAAACTGTAAAAAAAGAAAAATATAAATATGTAAAAGGTTATATATAGAAAGATCTACCCAAAAGAAAAGGGAAAATAAATAAATAAATACTGTGGAAGCACATATTCTACTTAATGGATCCAAAAGGTGTGTAAGTATTTTTCCCAGCTAAGTTTCTGCCTGATTGCTCATCAAGATGGGAAGAGAAGAAGTAGACATTAGAATGATATTGGATATATAGAAGTCTCCAACGTTGATGTTTTCATCCACTTAAATCATGACTATGATGGGTATAAATGTAACCCTGTGTAGTGAGAAAAGAGATGAGGCATTATGTGTCCCAAATTGAAAGTACACAACATTACCATGTTAATGAATCTTTTTATTTTATTAAATAAGCTGAATTAAAGACTATACACCTGTAAGTTTTGATTTAATAAATTTTGTGTTATAAATAAATGATTGAGCATTGTTAATGGAGTTCACACTTGATGCTCAAAAATATTTTAGTTTTTCAAGCCACTTAAAAGATGGGAGTGGGGTTTAATTTAGAGACAAATGTTTTTAGATATTTTACAATGATTGGTTGTTAATGATTATTTTCACAGATTATCTCTTTCTTAACTTATGAATTATTTTGATATTTATGTGAATGTGAAATCATTAAGTGTCTTTGTATTTTGTGTATTATAATGTTCACAGATGCTTTAAATCAAACTAATTTAATTTAGTATTTCAACAAAAATACTATGCAAAAAAGAAATGTAACTTTGCAAGGCAATTCTAATGATTAAAGATTTTTTTTAGATCACAGGTGCAGCTTTTGTTTAGTGAAGATTTCTCCTTTTTTGCACCCACTCTATTATTTGTAATGTTTTCAGGGTGTTGGCATCAAAGTTAAACTAGTTTGATTTGACATAAATCTCACTAAAGATTGATACTACTGTAGTGTTATTATTTGATTTTTATTTCAATTTTTTTATGAAATATCTGGAGTTATATGCTTGCCTTGGTTGTAGATTTTCAACCTTTTTTAGGTTTAAACTTAAATGGAATAACTTAAAAAGTGCAAAATAAAATTTGTGCCATGATATGTACCAGGTATGGCAGAGCAAAGAAAAAAAATAGTGTTCATGACTTTGCAAATAAATTGATATCTTTTAAAACTCCTGATAATCTTAAATCAGTTCTGTTACATTAATCACAAGATTGACGGTATGTGTTTGTAGATGTTGTCCTAAACATCTGTTAAAGATAAATTTTGTCCTCCATATCCCAAACTGGCGTATGTGTGAATTTCCTGTTTTTGAGATAAGGGCATGGCCATATACAAAACATTTTTGTGTTTACGCACACATAAAATTAACGACTTGTTCTTATAACAATATCTTGATTGGTACAAAACAATTATAACAACATCGTTAAAAGCAATCGATACATGTACACAACATTTTCGGGTTATATATAACAATAACCTTAAGAAATACATGCATGTCTTATCGTATATTTATTGATTACTTTTGGCTAATTTTGCCACAATTTGTCCATTTTCTACCAAGGCTGATACCTTGTTTGCAGTTAATGGCGGGCTTGACAACTAGATCGATATTCAATTCATGGCAAAATGTTTTGAAATATATGTATATATCTACAAAGATGCAGTTCTGTATGTAACCCAAGGATGAACATGTTAAAAAATCTCTTATTGTATTTAACAAGTAACACAGATCTAAGTCTAAGGTAATTTAGAGCCTATAAGTAATTTGGATTTTGACAACTCAATTCAATGCACTGTAACTGTATGATTCTTTGGAACAACTTTGCTGCTGTTCTGAATCCAGGCCAATAGTAACATTGGTTCCACCTTAAAAGTCCGTACTTTCTTGTGTCCTAGCATATTGTCTCTTTCCATTTATTAGGTGTTGTGCACTGTGGCCCAGGAATTCAGTTAATAGCAGTAGCAGTAATAAAATATGTCTCCTGGGAAGAAATGTTGGCCCTGGAGTAAGAGTTTAGACGGATACGGGATAGGTCCTTTTCACACAACAAATACTCCAAGACTGACCAGAGTAGCAATCAAGCCAGCTCATGCTTAAGAGATATGACGTCACAGCCCCACTGCCAATTGCCGATTTTCATCCCAAAAGCTATGACGTCATACTCGGCCATTGGTAAATGCCAATCTAACCAGCCAGTTACATCAGTCATCACACTCCTCCCCTTTCCTTGACAACCCCCTCCCCTCTCTTCTAGTCAAAGGGATAAAATAGTGTCTCACCCTGCCCAGTAATTTGAGAGTAGGCCTACCCCATCCCTCACAAGATCCCTCCTGAAGAAGAGAGATAATCAGATATCAATCTGACGTCATGCTTGGAGAACAGAATGTACACACAACAGAGGCATGATTTCGCGAGACCGTACAAACCATTTTTGCATTTTTACTTTTAGCAGCTTCTTTGAAAGCCACTATTTTGAGAAGGTCAAATACCATGGTTACTTACAGTGATCATTAGTTCTCTTCAAAAGTCCCCTTCACGATAACCTTAACGAAATGTCTTTAGCAAAAATTTGTGTATTGAATGCATGGTTAAATTGACATGTGCGTTAAGCAGTTAACGTCGACCTAAAGATATCTTTAAAATATTTTGTATGCGGACAAAGGGCGGTAGAAGAATCAGAAGACGGCGTTTTGAGTAAGGGTTAAATATGGAAAGTTGAGTTCAGCTATTTGTTCCATTAACAAATGTTCTTAAGATTTTAAAAGAATTGACCCATTATTATCAGAATGCATTATTAACCCGTTCGTGACGTAGGTGATGTGTGTCTATGCAGTGATGCATGGTTTGAGTTTGAAAATTTGTAAGGAGCAAACGCTATATGTGAGGTGTGGTTAGACTGATTATCATTGCCCTTTCTACAGTTTTTTGTTTTTCCTGATGTTTTCTGTTTCTTAGAGCTAGATCTAGATCTAGATCTAGATTTAGAACTAACTCTATTGGCAGGTATTTGTCGTTTCTTTCCAGCTTTCAAAGTTTCATTGATAGATCTAGATCTAGATCTAGATCCACCTGTCTCACTTTCTGAACTAGAACTAGATCTTGTTCTAGACTCTTCATAGTCACTGCCTGAATCTTCATATAAAGCCTCATCTTCGCTTGAATCACCAAGTAATAGGTCTAATACCTGTTTCTTATTGTACAAAACTCTTCGAGAGCGCTTACTACCATCGTTAGAGCTTGTTGGAGGTTCCATCATGGCCGAGAGAATGAAAGCAATGGACAGAAGAGGAAGAAAAGCTAAAAGCCCGCCCTTACTGAAGGTTGTTTTCTTATAAGAAAAGTTGATTTATAAGGAAAAAATATCGATAAATTCAAATTTCTAAGTAACTTTAGCATAGACTTTGATGATTTTTCACTATTCTATCGATATATCATGACGTACGCTGTACGTCATGTATGGCATCTTGGCACAAAAAGCATGACGTACGTCGTACGTCATGTAGGGCATCTTGTCACTGTATTTAATGAAGAAAATATGACGTACATCGTACGTCATGTATGGCACGAAGGGGTTAAAGATTAGATAAAGGTTAGAGAAGCTCTTTTCAAGTTATTTGGGGGGGGGGGGGATGAAATACGTTGTTCGAAAAAAGTAAAAAAAGAATGGAAAAACCACTGGTAGTAATGTTGCTATCCACGCATTGTGCCATTAACGAGCAGTAATGACTTGCCTTTTGTGTCTAGCACACTGTCGGTACTGTAATTGTAAGATTAATTAAATCCCTTGTATGATCTTAAAACCATTATTGTATGTTGAAAGGAAAAGAATACAGAGCATCAATAAATATATGTATATCAGGAATGAGGAAGGAAAATAGTGAGTAATGGATAAAGAGAGAGTGAATGGGAGGAGGAATCAAATCATAAATAAGCCAGATTTAACGAGAACGAGAGAAAGATTAGATAGAGAGAGAGAGAGAGAGAGAGAGAGAGAGAGAGAGAGAGAGAGAGAGTGAGAGAGAGAGAGAGAGAGAGAGAGAGTGTGTGCGCGGGTGTGTGTGCAAGATAAGAAAATGTGTTTGTAAAAAACACAATCAAGTGGCGGTTACACGTAACTGTGACATAAGGAAGATTTACGGAACAGCGGTTGCAAATAACAACATACAGTATTATGATTTTTTTGCACGTGTTTCGTACTTCTGAACTGTTTTATATATTGAAGATATCGACTAGTTCCAATACTTCTCAATAAAGAACCATACACGCATTTAAGTTACGCTGTGGCGTTTGAACTATTAAACCTTGGACAATGATAAAGACTAACCCGTGACGAATGTATACATCCGAGGTTGTGAAGAGAGCTCACCACAGAGGCGTTGAGGAGATCAAGAGCTTACTTTCTCAGTTCAGACATATCTCGACACAGTCGGATGATATGTTAATAATTCAATTAAACTAGAAAACCCAAAGGTTCATCTTGTGTTTCTTATTCATTGGATAAGTGCTACACGCCCTTTTATTATCGTGCCACTCTTAATTTCTCTTGTATGAGTTACACTAGATTGTGACTAGGTCTAGAATAATTAAAAGCTATCGCAATCCAGGATAACTCAACTTAAAAAAAAAATCTGGGGCCGTAATTTTTTTTCTGAAATCCTAATAATGTCTGAGCAGTTGCACGTTTTTTAGTTTACTTTGTATTGGAGAGCACCTTTTCACCAGGTCACTACATTGTATCTGTAAAGAGTCATTAGCACCAAATTATGGTCTCGGTGGTGTGATAAACTGAAAACAGGTCTGCTTAAAATAATGCATCCGAATATAGTTTTCAATTTTTACTTGATAATGATATCCCTCCTGCATATAATACACACATGTATGTATTTTTTTAAAACATAAAAAGAATTTGAATTTCTCAAGGTTCTATATATTTTAAAACTGTAGGCCTATTAGTATAACTATAAGTGGCTCGGGTGGATATATATATATATATATATATATTTCTTTTTTAGTGCAGTTTTATGGGGCTGGAGGATATAAGTCTGTTATTTTTGTGAAGTTTACATTTCTTTAATGTAATCGTCTTTCCCACCAGTCTATTTGAACGGGTAATCATGTTTGTGGAATAATAAATCGAAATTAGATCTTCACGTATCAACACAGAGCTCTTCACAACAGAGCGGCGCGACTTGGAACTGATTTGCTGATTGGTAGATAGATTTCAATTCGTTTGAACGCCTAACCGAGGCATAAGAATTTAACATGTAATTCTAAGTTACATTGAGGATCTTAAGTTAAATATATATATATATATATATATATATATATATATATATATATATATATATATATATATATATATATATATATATATATATATATATATATATATATATATTATCACAAAAGCAAAACCTAACTTCAGCTCTAAAATTTGATCGAAAACCTACACAATGTAACCACTCTCGGCAATGTTCGCACTGCTGGTCGCTGAAAAATGCCAAGACCAAAACGAAACTCGGCGTCTCTCGACATCATTCTGACTCAAAAGGAAGGTTGACAAACTGACCTGTAATCATGACATTATTTCTAATTTTAGAGCATTTTTATGCGCGAATAATACTTGGCTGTCAATGTAGCAGATGTGCGGTTAGCAACTGCCTTACTATCTCAGTATTTTCTAATGCCCTATGTTTAAATGATTTTGTTTTAATAATAATAATAATAATAATAATAATAATAATAATAATAATAATAATAATAATAATAATAATAGTAATAATTGTAATAATAGATAATGATGATGATGATGACTACTATAATCGCCGCTTATTTGGATGAAACTGAATGAAAGAAAAAATAAATTGTGTGAGTGGCCGGTTTTTAAAGTTTTAATAATGAAAATGTTTATGAAAGTTACTGATCACAACTACATATAAGCTTTTGTGAGATCTCATGTTTTTCGTTCCCATTTATTTTTATATTGCTTGATTTTTCTTCCATGAGGAGCAAAATTTGTTATTTCAAACATGGTCTATCTGGCCAAACTACCGCCATATTAATTACATGAAGGCTAGTATTATTGCTCTTGGACTAGTATCATTGACCGACGTACGCTAAGTCCTCCCTGGCCCGAGAAACTTGCTATAATGCAGTCTCTGCAATAATTGCCAGTCGTCTTCAGTGATTGGACATGATCAGTTAACTAGGCCATGGCACACCACCAAGCAACAGGAATCTGTAAAGACATTCAACTGGCACATCATTCATTTATGTTAACAAGTTTAACCCACATAGAAATGACGCAATCGGGTCTTTAATTTAAAGGTGGTAGAATCAGCTAATGGCGTTTTCAACTAAGGTGCCGTAATGATTCATGAAAAGTTATTAACTTCACTATCTGTACGTTAATGAAATGCGTAAAATATTTTTTAATACGTATGTATTGGTTTCACTTTTCGAAAATGCATGTGGATTTCCGGAAAATGGTAGAGTCTTCATGCATAATTGATTCACTGAGAAGGAAAAAAATGCGAAAAAGGGTTTATTTCTAATATGATATATAATTACGACTATAAATATTAATATTAGATTACGCTTATTGAGGTTTCAAAAGAACATTCTTTGGACAGAGGAAAAAATGATAGAGGACAAACATGAGATGAAAGAAAATTGGTAGACTATTGCCATTATTGAATATTTTTTTTCCGCATTTCCGATTCATTGGCTATTCGTTAGACTGAGAGCTCGTCAATGTAACACCTGTTCAGTTGTGAAAGCAATCGACTGATTGAGACGTTTACCGCTAACTGTGAAGGGAAGAGGGGGTGGGAGGTAGTGCACTGCAACATCTTTTGTCATTTGATTTTATTCCTACATTCTAATAGTGCAATCAACTTTTTTTTTCTCTGAATTGGCAAACTTAAACGTCGCTTTTTCTTTATTGTTATTTTGCATAATTAAAATTTATTACTGACAGGCCCTATATTTTCTTGGCTATTACACAAGAGTTTCAAGCCTCTGCGGTTCATATCAGAATAATGGCTGTAGATAATGATCAATAACTAAGGGTTGTTTGAAATACTCAGGAAACGCTTTTTTTTTTTTTTAAATTAACGCAATCGGAGATCTCCTTTGGTCGGTTTAGTGGTGGTGCGCGATCCAGTCAAAATCTAAAATTTTACTTCAAACAAACTTTGCAAACTTTTTTTTCCTGGTGTATATGGCTTGACTTTTTCTTTTTTCTTTTTTTTTTTTTTAATAATTTCTGATTGGATTTTTGTTGTATTTAATATTTTTATATTTGAGTTCCCATTATGCTCATTGAGCTTCGTGTCTTTCTTTCTGTGTACTACAAAAAGTTCTTTGAATGTATGAGAATTTGTGTTAGTTGTATCTGGTTTTAACCTTGTAATCCGTTTTGTCTCTGTAACTGTAGTTTATACTGACATTTTATTCGATAGTAATCATTCAGTGGGCTCTTTGCTTTTTTCCGGGCAGTTACAGGGTATTACTGCGTCCGCTTATATTTTTTTATGCTGTGTGCTTATCACAGGTGCTTACTGTGATCGCTTGTTTCAGTTTCACGTCAGATACATAAATGTAGCTGACTTCTAAGGTGTTTCTGTTAATAATTTTGTGTACTGTAGCTTGTTCGCTTGGGGGGAAGTGTTTGTCGATCAGATTAAGGAAGATTCTCGCACAGTTTGTTTTAACGTAAATGTGGAATGTGGATTGAACCAGAAAGTTTTTCACTTCCGTTTTCTATTTTTCGCTTTAATAATAGACCCTATGTTTGAATTTTATTTCATCTCTGAAGTGACACGGTTGGAGCCATTCCTTTTGAGTGCATCATCGTAAAATAGCGTGTTTAAAGACTTCCTCGTTTGTTTGTTTTTTAAAAACAGTAGTTGATACCTTTGGAGTGGAGGTGGTTACTGTGCTTGTTGATATACATGTATTGGTATAAGGTTTCTTACATCACTTTTGAAATCGAGGGTTCAATCTAGGAAGTCCATGGTTTTTCTTTATTTGCGAATCGCTACTTTTATGGTTATATTTCCGTGGGAGATCAGAAATCGGGTACAAAAATGTTCATGAAAGTGAAGTTGGACTTCAGGTTCTTGATCAGTGTCAAATTTTGATGCGGGCAAATACCAAATTAATTTTATATATATATATATATATATATATATATATATATATATATATATATATATTTTTTTTTTTGGGGTTTGTTTTACTGCGAAGACTGAAAATACAATCTATTCCTTTGTCCTACTCCCTCTCTCCAAAGTATAAAAATAATTTGTTGCATTTTTCAATGGTGTTAAATCATGTGTTAACAATTGAAATTTATAATGATTAAATTTAATGTTTTAAATCTGGAAAAAAGATTTTTTTTTCCTACTCTGAGTGATCGTATCAGTTATGGAACACACTCAGCAGGAAATGATATACAAGTAAAACGATAATTCCATATATATATATATATATATATATATATGCCGTATAAGTGCTAGACTTCGTGTCAAACGTAAACAAAGGAAAAGACAACCCAAATATATATATATATATATATATATATGTGTGTGTGTGTGTGTTTGTGTGTGTAAGGAGGCTGGTATAGATCTTTTATTTATTTGTGGCAGTAGCAGTAGGCCTTTAGAACTGATCTTTATTGTGTCAATTATGAGCTTGTGGGTGGAGCCACGTGCGCTTCTAGCTTGTTAGTAGACTTAGTTTAATGGCGGGAAACTAGTCTCCGCCACTCTAGCGGTTAATTCCTATTTCTTTCACAATTCGAAAGATACTTTGTTTTTTTATTCCTGTCCAGCTGGCCAGAGAAGCTTTTCTTCGGTCGGCTTTGGACGTACTTTGATTCGGGGAACTTGAGGAAGTTAGGAAAACTATTAATCGTATTAAGCTATGCTTTGATCGGGGGATGCTAGAATCGTACGTAGATGTAAGTTTGTAACGATGGCTTCCGTAGATTCTATGATCTCGGTCGGGTGATGTTTTAGTTGGGGAAACGGGTTTTTCCGTTCGACGGAGTAAATTCTCCTCGGTCGGCATTGGTCCTTGTTCTAGGGACAAACTGGGAAACCAGGGAAGTCTTTGACGGGGGACTATGCCGACTGAGTTTATACTATAAATTGTAGAGCTCGGAAAGACTCCTTGTCAGTATCTTTTTGGAGTATCTGGAGGCCACGTTGGATAGTACTAGTAGTATTGTTTGGAATTTAAGTGAGAAGTTATTCTGGATATTATTGAACTATTGTGAAAGCTACTTGTGTTGGATTATCATTTATTTTAATTCTACGTGATTATCTCCGTGACTCGGGGCAAGTTGTTGCAAAGCTTAAGTTAGGTGTATTTAGCGCGAGGCCGTGTCCTTGTAAATTTAACAGATTCTAAGTACTATTACTGTAAGTATTAATTTCCTCCCTTCAGATATTCATTGACTCAAATGACAGACGACTGATTTTATTATTCCTATGATGCTATGAATTTCCCTCTCTAAATATTGTTAACCTATGTCTTTACCTATTAATTATTGATTGTAAGTTATGATCACCTCGTTAATGTGGAGAAGTATTCCCCTAAACTAAGTTTTGTTGCATTGCCAGTACTTTAAGTCTAACTGGCAGATTATCATTATTCTGTATAAGATGTAGATCTAGTCTTGTAATATTACATGTATTGACTTGAATATCCTAAAGCCGGGATTCCATGGTACTGTAGAATAGCGCAAGACGCATCCGACTTTTCAACGATGCGTATTATTAAAATTTCGTTCCCTATTTTCTCTTTGCATCCGATTCCATTAACCGCAAAAGACGCGTGCAGTAGAATAACGCACTGTAAAAAATTGCCCCGGGAGCGATTTTTTACTGCAACAACGGACGTCTTTTGAACTGGGCTCTTTTTTGATGGGGTGTCAAAGTTAAAATTTTAAAAATCTGACTTCAGATTCGTATTCTACGTTGAATTTCCGTGCGAAAAAATACCAAATATGACATATATGCATTTTCAATTGTTGATTTTAATAAATTGAATGTAGCAAAATTAACAGCAATTGTGTTTGACATAACCAAAACGGGGCCCATCCCGGCCTAGCTGAAACTGAAACTCAGGAAATACCTGTCTACACACACCAGACAGAAGGCGTCAGCCAAGTCTGTTGCATGCACATAGGCCTAGGCCTACCTTGCACTGGTCTCAGATTAGATACATGTATTAGTATCAGTAAATTTATAGAAGCGTGCAGGCAGAGCAGTTTTGATAGTTTATAATTATATAGCCTACTTTCGGATTTTTTTTTATATCTTGAGCAACGATGAAGTTTTCTCATAAAACCTGTGAAAAACTTATGTATTTTTCTTCGTCCAGTTCCAACTCTCTCACAACATGATAGAACGCGCCATATTCTTTTCTTTTATTCAAAATAGGATGAATCCAAAATCTATGTTTCCTCTTTGTTACCCGAAGTCGCTTTGCATATGCAGCTATTAAGATTTCCTGAAAATTCGCTTCTTCCACTGCTGCGCTAAGCAAAAGTAACTTGAATTGGTTAGACATTTTGTTCATTTAGACCTGTTTGTCTTCAGCGCGCGCTACGATCAATAATAACCCCACTCCCAACGAATCATGATATCATTCCCGCGAAAAAGTCGTGCAGTTAAAGCACGCAACCCATGGAAACAGATTTGCAGTACAGTAAGCGGTACCGGTTTTTACTGCACTGCTTACTGTACAGTAATTCACTGCACCATGGACTCCTCCCTTAAGTCTATGCAAGACGGACTTGGCGCACCCCTTCTCCCAGTTATGGAGAGTAACTGGCCACGGCCTCTTTGAACTGACGCTCTCATGTGAGAGGTCGGGTGATTGCGTCAGTGCTAGGCGTTGGTCACGCTCTCGGTTTCGCGCCAGGGTGATCTTAGATTCATCTTCCCCTCTCTAGTCTCTAATTGTTTACCTGAGACTGGACCAATGGCGAGGTACCACGTGGTACGGTAGGCCAAGCCATGGGCGGTCGTATTTATAAGATCATACTGATACAGGGGAGTAAGTTGGATTGACCTTGACTGTTAGATTTAGAACATGACATTTAATTATGCTTGTTCTGCTAGGTTGAACTTTCACTGAAGGTTAAATAGAATGATTGATGATTATCTTATTGATCACGCTATATGTCTAATATTATGTTTTATTTCTTTTCTTTCTCAGCGTTGGCTGACTATTAGACATTATTATTGGGTATTTTTATTAGGTATTTTGACTATTGGGCATTTTTATTAGGTATTTTTATTCTGACCATTTTAACTAGATCTAGTACTAGGCATTTTTGCTAAGGCATTTTCATTAGGCATTTTGTTTGGATATTTTCTATTTTGACTAGTCTAAGGCATTTTTATTAGGTATTATCATTCTGACCATTTTGACTAGATCTAGAATCTAGTATTAGACATTTTTATTGGGCATTTTGTTTAGTTCTTAGTATCTTCTGTTCTGACCATTTTGTTTGTATCTTCTACCTAGTATTCTGGCCATTTTATTTTAGTATCTGATCTTAGTATAATATATGCACTTTATCTCGAGTATCTGCTTGGCGCTTATCATTCTGACCATTTGTTAGTACACTTTATTGCTTAATTGATTTTGGATCATCTTTGTATTTTTTATTTTATTCTTTGAGAATTGCCTTAATTCATTAATAATTGAGTATTCGTGGAATAAACATATTATAGGTGGTAACTTTAACTTCTTCTCTTTTGTGTTCTTCCTTTTCTGGAGTGTAGCTATTCTGTTCTTGTCAAGTCTTGACACCCACTCATATTAGTTAGGGAACAGTGGCCTTAGTACTCCACTGATACTCAAGGACCCAAGAGCGTGAACTCCTTAGTATTGCACGGCTGCTAGGCACGCTACCATAACCAGTTAGGGCCTGCAATTACTTAGAGTAGGAAGAAGCGCTGAGCTGCTATAGATAATAGACTAGTGGGTCCTATTGTAGTAGTAACTAAGTAAGTTAAGGGAATATCCACCACCCCCCACGT
The DNA here is from genome assembly GCA_033675545.1 of Elysia crispata. Lineage (NCBI taxonomy): Eukaryota > Metazoa > Mollusca > Gastropoda > Plakobranchidae > Elysia > Elysia crispata. Next base: position 293,132 of record JAWDGP010002247.1, read on the forward strand.
CTAGTTACATATATATAATTTATATGAACAAAAACAAAAATTAAATAAAGTTCAGTTGCATTTGTGATAGCACGTTGCCCATCGTTGTTTTGCTTTTTATTGCGAATCAATACACAATCGTTTGCCCTTCGAATCATTCTGACCATTATTGAAGAAGAAAAAATGATGAAGGAGAAGAAGAGAATAAATTAAGACTGTTCTCACTAGATTAGAATAAGAGTACCAACTACTGGAGTAATGTTACAAAAACTACCGGTGTTTCTGGTATTTTTCGTCCAAGAGCTTGTGGAGAAATACAGTTGATGAATTTTTATATTATCTTCAAGAGATCGATCCATAGCTTAAAAAAAAAACAAAAACGCTAAGCTGCAAGCAGTCTTTCTTGTGGTGTAATTGCTTTTTGAAACAGAGTGGCCTGTTTTTCCACTAAGTTTAACGTGCTCACCTTTTTTAAAAGATGAAAATATCAGATTTGACACTCTTCAGGGAAAGAAAATCTGAATGATTCCGTCAAAAAAATATGAATCTGCCCAAAAAAATCTGAATGACTCGCTTTATTTTTGCCCTCTACAGCATCCATTACTAAACACATAATGCAGTCTTTGGTGATATTCATTCATCGGTTTAGCTCTGAACTCTGATAAAAACTAGTTTTCTTAGCTTGTAATTTTTCATCAATGATGAAAAATTCCAAATAATCTTAAGATCTTTTTTCAATACCTCTTTCAGTTTAAATCAAGTACTCTATGCCTTACAATACTTTCAAGTGACTCAATAAATTGGATGGTAATGGCATTATGCAGCATTTCGTGGATTTACAAAGAGCAGAGCTGCCAAACTGGCTCCTGTGGGAAGTGTACATGACTTCAAAAGGCTTATTTTTATATGAAAAGGAGTAAATGTACTCCGTACTGAAATGGTTAAATGGTTCAAAAAATGACATATTTGATGTTTTTTTCCCTGATTTTCAGTAATTTTTCTACATGGTGTATAGGCGCTAGGCCTTTCTCACACTTGACTCGGAAAATTAAAAATCTTATGAATTTTGCTGGATCCAGCTGTTGAAAACGTAACCAGATATTTCATGGGGAGCAAATTGACAATTTGATTGATAGGAAGTTGTAATATTTTATTTGATAAATAATCTAAAGAGAGTAATCCACTCAATTGTTCAATCACTTCATTGAGAAACAGGTCAATTTAAGTACAAAAATTACTCTGTGACGTTGAGACTAGTTAAGCATGATGTAGCATGTAACTTAGATCTAGATCTAGATCTAGAATCTATATCTTAATTCTACATGCGATAAAATGACCAAAATCGTAGATCTTGTGCACATTATGAAGTTTGCATCCGGATAAAACTTCTTAGGCCTATTATCAGATCTAAACTTTACTTTTCACATTACTGAGTCTCGTGTCATTTTATCTTGATTTACTCTAGTTCTATTATAGGATTTCTCAATCGATCTTAATAACTAACAGCTACTATGGTTGAAAAAAAAAAGCGCTCTCAGGTAGTAGACATTACTCTTATAAGACAAAAAAAGAATTATCCTTTGTTGGAAATAACGGCGAAGCCTGAATGTGAAGATAGAGAGAAGGTAGCGCGGACGAATAAACGATGAAGTGAACAACTCGGCAGAATCAATCTTATTGATGGTTACAACTAAAATATTAATATCGATTTCGATACCGTATTTGATAATATATGATAAGGAAAACAATATCGATATAATATAACTATATCGTCCGTATTTATTCTTCTGTGCAGGCTGTCTTTCGATCTTGTAGGTCTAATTAAAAAAAAAATCTGAAAATGTTTTTAATTGTGGAGGTGAAAACTTTGTTTGGAAAAAAATCGGAATATTTCCGAAATATTCGGAAAATCGGAAACAAACCAAATTTGCATAAAAAATCGGAATGATTCCGATTATCGGAATGAATGGCAGGTCTTAAATATGATATTGATAGTTTCTGTAATCAGAATTGTACATTATCATTCAGTTCTTCCAACAATTTTTTGTTTTTTTGTCTCAGAAAAAGACATCGCTTACACCACATCGTTGGCTTTCCTCTCTGCTCTTTTTTTTTTTTTTTTTTTAAATTATACAAATAGCCAAGCTTGTGGAAACAAGATCCACACCAAATGAAGGGAAAACCTGTGACGCGGATGGGCAGGCTGACTCAAAATTTACCTTGAGGTGGGCTTTGGGGTAACCGGTAAGGCCATCAAGGTCTAGATCTAGCCCTGTGTAGTAGATGATCGGCATAAGCTGCGACAAGAAAGTCCTACTAACTGACACGTCTTTGACCTGTCAGAGCTACTACTACTACTACTACTACTACTACTACTACTACTACTACTACTACTACTACTACTACTACTACTACTACTACAACTACTGCTACTACAATTTACTACTACTACTACTACTACTACTACTACTACTACTACTACTACTACTACTACTACTACTACTACTACTACTACTACTCTTATTATTATTATTATTATTATTATTATTATTATTATTATTATTATTATTATTATTATTATTATTATTATAATTATTATTATTTCTCTTTTATACTTACATGAAAAAGAAATTTTTGTAGTATTATCTTTTTGACATGTTGTAGGCAAAAATTTTACTGTTGTTGTTATTATATTATCCTTGTTGTTCTTTTTGTTCTTTTTTTTCTTCCCTTCATCCTTTCCTCTTTCCTTCCTTCCCTTTTTCTTCTGACTCTTTCTTTCTTTCCTCTTTCTTTCCTTCCTTCTTCTTCTTCTTCTTCTTCTTCTTCTTCTTCTTCTTCTTCTTCTTCTTCTTCTTCTTCTTCTTCTTCTTCTTCTTCTTTTGTAGCTGTCGTTGCATGCTGTAGGCTAGCTGGTGCTGTCGCTGATGATCCATTGTTTTAAGCGCATGCTCATGAGCGGTTCCACTTAAAACAAAAGGAATTGGTGTGGAAAAATCAAGGCTTGATAAAAAAAATAAATAAATAAATAAACCCGTGCTGCTATACAACGCAGTCGCAAAATTTAGAGCATAGGCCTAAAATATATAGATTCTTAACGTTATTACTTCCTGGTTTCACCACGCACGATAGGAGCACAAGCGAAGCTATATCAGGCCTAGATTGTGTTCCGCTGGCGCTACATGATGAGCTTCGGTTGTACTGGATCTTCTATGAATTTTGCATGATAATTGAAAAATTAATATCAAATGTGCCAAATGGAATTTCCCAGGACCGTGAGATACGACTTTAGAAAATAAAGCCTACAAATGCATCGATGTATCACATCCTTGTGGCACTCTAGAATAATTTACGACCAGACCAGCCTGAGCTACACAGACGAGACACTAGATCTAGCAAGTAGGCCTACATGAAGTAGTATTATTTTGCAACGGTGTAAAATTTGCTTTTGACCTAGATATAATTATGGCTTGCTGATATCAGACTTCGTATAACTTTATATATATATATATATATATATATATATATATATAATGATAGAGATTAAGGGTAAAAGTATTATTTCTGTTCATTGTAATGCCTCGTGCAGCTGATTTTTAGATCTAGAATCTAGGCTCACTCGATACATTGTGGTTTTTTTTCTTTTTCAACTGCACCATGATTGTTTTGCCGAACACATTTTTCTTTTGTGTTGATTGTAGGCTAGAAAAATGTACACATATTACAATTTCTGTTAAGTCAAGCAACCGTCAGTCATAAAATACACAATTCTATGACTATATCCAACTTCCAAGCATTACATGGGCATTGTGTTGTACAGAGAGGCCGTTTATTTTAAATTTTTGTGGAAAGGAAGGGATATATGACCTCTTTTTAACTCCATGTGCCACCTGTGAATCTAAAACTGTACGGTAGATGATAAAATTGGCATTGTGATTTCTGATGAATTGAAAGTCATCTTTTTCTCTTCGGTGAACATTTTGAAATCAATGTAAGCTTAAATTTAAAGCTTCGAAAAAGCTTTTTTTAAACTAAAGACACACTCTTGTGTGGAATGCTGTAACAGCTGTTTTTAAAATAAGATATCATTTCTTTGAAACAAACTGTAAGAGATGAGAAAAACGGCCTTGAAGTTTTGGGTATATATATATATATATATGTTTGGAAAGTCAAAATTTCTTGCCAATCATGCCAATGTTTTTGTGGTGCATGATTTAAAATTAAAGTGAACTGCCAACAGCTAGTTTGATATGTTCTTTCATCTGGGCCTATAGATACCACTGTTCTGAAATCTCCTTTGATTTTCTTCACAGCACTGGTTGCAATGTAATGCAATTTTGCAGGTCAGGGTTCTAGAAACCAAAGATTATTTGGTTGTGAATAATGACAAAGGCAAGCCTTATTTTATGTGTGATTCTAGAGAATACTATGATACAATGTGGCATGATTTGACCAATGACCATTGGTTAAATATACCAGATTAAAGAAATCATTAATCTTGTACTATGTTATATTAAGCACTAGGAAAGTAACAGGTTAAAACAGTGAATTTTTTTTTTATTTTACTTAATTAGAAGAAAAGCTTCTGATGTAGACAACTTAGATCATTAGTAAAATTTACCAAAACTTTCACCACTGTAAATGATAGGCTATCTTTTGCAAGTCCAAACAGCTCTTCCTGCTTATGTATAGATCTAAATTAATACATGTTATACAAATAATATTATTTACACTATGTGAAGAAAACTCATAAATATATTCAAGATTTTATAAAAATATTACCTTATGTTACCATGACTGATAATTTACTAACACATTTTAAATGCATCAACATAAAACATAAGCATGACTGCCTGTTCAAATTAACAGGTAGGGAAGACAGCTACTGGACATTGAAGAAATACAAGCTTCACAAAAATAACAGACTTATATGCTCCATAGCCATACAACAGCATTGACCAAATGCAAACTTTATAACAATGATCAGCCGGGGAAGACTACTACAATAAAGAAAGCAAATTTTACAGCAATAACAGATATATCCTCCAGATCCATACAACTATATAAATTTAAGAAAAACGAACTTTGTAACAGTAACAGGTATTATCTCGTCCAGAGTCACTCATAGTACAGTTTTAAAATATATAGAGCCTTGAGGCAGTGGAACTGTTTTTTCCCATTGTCATGAAGACATTCTTCAATTGAAGGAAAGATCTCAAGTAAAATGAATTTGGAAGCAATCATTTAAGTAGCCCTCTTTTCATTTTATCTCTCCATAAGGCCCATAATGTGGTGCTCATGATACATTACATACAATAAAGCGCTCTATCTGATGTGGTGAAAAAGTTCTCTCAAATGCTAAGTAAAAACATGTACTGCTGACAATATATTATTCAGAGAAAAAGAAATTTAAGGCCGTGGATTTTAAAAAACCTATTGTTTACATTGGGCTGCTAAAGCTTATAATTATAATTCTACATCTAGTCACAATTTGTATAATTCATGCAAGTAAAATTAAGAATGGCATAAAATGGTTTAACTTAAATGGTTCCTTGTTGGCTGTTTGTAGATCTGGTCGATATCTTAGATATAAAAGGCGTACAAAAGAAACAGAAGATGTGTTCTGCCCTTCAGGAAAAAAAGGTGACGATGACACTTGTTCTTTAAGTACAGAGCAGTCAAATCACAACTACTTTCCTGTACAGATCTAGAGGAAGTAGACCACTGGGTTAAGAATCATAAGAGCTAGAATTTAAAGTAGTCCGCTCCAGTAATTAGGATAAGACTTTTAAGTGAAAATGTCCACAAAAAATGCTTGAGTTTGTGGGATTAGAACCTTCAATTTATGAATGCTTTGGATTCCATCGCCTGCCATGCAATGAGAACATAGCGTAGACAAATAGGGGCCTATGCCACTATGCTTTCTGAAAAAAGAGAGGTTCATGGCAAAGGTATTTACTAAGCCTCCTTGAGTGATTTGCAGTCTTGATTGGGGAGATCCAAATCGCACAAGTTATGGGAATGACACAATCTTCTGGTTTGATCAGAAATTCCTCCACCAACTATTAATTGATGGAGAGATGGAAGGTAGAAACTAATTGGAATGTTAGGTGACAGAGTCTTCATCTGGGAACCGGTAGCATCACTGTTATATCCTCCAAATCATGAAACATGTTTAGGGCACCAAGCTGAATTAGTTGGTGTGGCATCAATCGTAAGCATTTGCCAGGTCCAACCAAATGACGTAGAGTTAAAGTTTATTAGATTTAGCACTTTGAACGGCTTCCGAGATCATCTGTGCATGCTTTAAGCATCTAAAAATTCGGGGGATGCCTCCTTTCTGGATCGCTGTATTTATTTATCCATTTTTAGTGAAAATGAGAAGAATATCAGTTCTTTCCTTCTACATTCAACAGCGAGATTGGTCGAAAGTGATTTTTATTTCAGTCGAGTTTTGTTCCTTGGGGATAATAAACTCCATTAGCAGACATCACTGCTCACTGATCTGAGGTTTCTCCCCTTAGAACGTTTGAACATCTTTTAAAGAGTAGATAAGGCACGCCATTGGGTCCTGGAGCTGCTTGGTTCTTGCTTTTTTGCACTATACTGCAATGATTTCGTTCAAGCTTGGTAGTTTGTTACAGTGGACCTTGCATTTATAAAGAAATCTCGAGTCTGACAGTATTTCATTGTTGAACCTGAGGTCTCGTTGGATGAAAGGTAACTTTTAAATTTTAAGAAAAACGTCTTCAAGGGAGGGACCCTACCCAACACTCAACTTTTAATTTACATATATTGCTCAACCAAATGAACGGACCTGGCTCACATAGTTCGCACTGTGAGAAAAATATCCTTGTATTTGTGTGGTCTAAATTCTTCTTTAGCATAATCATAATTTGATTACTCTTTGTTTACCCTGCGTTGATTAATTATGTATATTTTATTTTTAAGAATTCAGTGCATCAATTTCTTTTTATACATTGCCTCCTTTTGTTTCTTTAGTTGTCATGCCACAACTTCTCCCAGAATCAAACTCAACTTGGAACTGATGTAAATACTTAATTGTACAATGGTCTAGTTTTGACTATTAGGTAAAACTTGCTATTAAGTCCAAATTACTGTTCAGAAGTATAATTATAACACAGAGGGATGCAATAAGAGCCCATTGGCTTCCCCCACTGACTGCAGAAAAGCGATATTTGACATTATAATTAAATTACTGTCAAAGCCGTAATTTGAAAGGGGAAAATAGTTTAGGGGATTAAAAAAAAACAAGAAAAAATCAACTTGGAAAGTGGCAGATTTGGCCAACACAAAGCAATAAATTACACCCAGTGTTCTTACCCCACCCCAGCGCTTTCCCTCTTTTCATATAAAAGACTGATTTCAACTCTATCTAGACATGAAAAAAATTTTAATATTTTTTTTTCTTTTTGTTTCTAGAAATCTTAAAATGCCACTACTTATTTTTACCAAGATAGCAACTTATCATATTGAAATGAAAAGGCAAAAAAAAAAAAAATTAATTAATTGATCAAAGTTAATGAAAAGTATTTCAGAGATATAGCCTTCAAAGGATCGTCAAACCTTCAACTATTGGGAAAGATCGGAGAAACAGAGAGAGAGAGAGAGAGAGAGAGAGAGAGAGAGAGAGAGAGAGAGAGAGAGAGAGAGAGAGAGAGAGAGAGAGAGAGAGAGAGAGAGAGAGAGAGAGAGAGAGAGAGAGAGAGAGAGAGAGAGAGAGAGAGAGAGAGAGAGAGAGAGAGAGACTTAATTTGCCTTGCATGTGTTATAATATAATTAGATTGTGATAAGATGTACAATAATAATAGTTAATACTAGCTTTAGCAAGCAAGGGTAGCCGAATTAATTTAAACAATTCCTACCCCTTAAACTTTTGTTTTCTCTGTAATAACTAATATTGTCTAAGCAGTTGCACGTTGTTACTTTATATAGGAGAGCTCTTTTGCACCACATTAGGTCATTGCATCTGCACTGTGTCATCAGCACCACAGGTTAATGAGGACACGCAGATGTCCAGACTGAGCAAAGACTTCAATTTTTTTTTGTACTTTCGTTTCAGTGGTTGCTGGGGTCGTCCGACATACACGTACATATGTACTAGTTTTGGACACAACAAACTTCCTCTCCATGACAAAAAGTATAAAAAAGGGCACCGCACCAATATTTTTTTCCGGCATATATTAAAAATTTATAACTTTCTTTGTTAATTTTCTACTGAGATTAAAGCCAACAAATTTTTCAAGTTTCTCAATACTTAAAAATGGCGAAACTAAGACAGTTTTAACTACATTCCGGCCTGCAATCGGCACGTCCTCGCTAGGGACTGAGGCCGTAAGAGATCACTCAAACTGCCATCTTTCATTATCATAATTTAAAAATAAATCACTAAAATAACATGAGACATCCATAAACTTACTCTGTAAGTGTAAATGTATTTAAATACATGACTCCAAAATATAAAGATCTAGTTCGAGTACGTCTGATTAAAACGCCCCAAGCAGTAACTATTGTGCCGTTCACTGAAGACTACTAATGCTAGATCTAGATTTAGAGATTTACAAAGTATTGTTACGAGTACAAACAATAGAAAATCCGTCTGGAATATCCTCACGACAAGCAAAACCAATAATAAACTCTTCATGTTGTAACAAAGCAAATTTGTGTCCATTTAGTTTAATAACTGTAGGCATAGACTGAGGCAGGAATTCCAGGCAGAAGTCTCTGATACCAATAATCCCACCAACAATGGCAATCTGCTGATCTCTTGAGTTCTTCTCGTAGGAAGAGTCTAACTCAGTAACTGTCACTGTCAGCACGGCTTGTATTGTAAACACACCAGGTAGTGTGTACACTACACAGCTCCCCCCCCCAGTGCTGACATCTTCGAATGCTACTGGAAACGCAGAGGGAGGCGAACATGCCGCCCTGAACGTGTCGTTTCTTGCTTAGATTGCAATGGTGCATATCTTGGTTTTGTGTGATATGAGGTCTTCCATGACGATGAGGCTGTGCGACTAATACTGGCTGGGTCAGATCAACATGGGTCGGCTTTAGACGATCTATAGAGATCACCTCCTCTCTCCGTCCGATTATCACACGAAATGTTTTTGGGCCTGGAGTGATGACCCGGTAAGGGCCGTCGTATGGACGCTGGAGGGGTCCGCGATGGCAGTCTCTACGAACAAAAACGAAGCGAGCGTTTTTCAGGGAGGGTGGGATCGATGGAGTTGACAGGCCATGATCTGATGTGGGAATGGGGGATAACCTCTCAGCAAGGGAGTGGAAGAGGTTTGTTAGAAGAGTAGAGTCTCGAGTTTGGATTGACAAACTCTCCTGGCACAGTCAACGGTTCTCCGTAGACAAGTTCCGCAGATGAAGTGTCAAGGTCCTCCTTAGGCCCGGTTCTGAGGCCCAAGAGTACCCAAGGGAGCTCGTCTGTCCAAAGTGGGCCTTGAAGGCGAGCTTTAAGCGCTGCTTTCAATGTTCTGTGGAAACGCTCTACCAGGCCATTTGATTGTGGGTGATACGCAGTTGTTCTATGGACTTGGATCCCAAGCTTATTTGCTACCTCATTCCAAAGGGCTGAGGTGAACTGAGGTCCCCTGTCTGACGTCATGTCCAATGGAACACCAAAACGTGCAATCCAATGTCGAATAAGCGCTATAGCACAATCTGTTGTAGATGTTTGGACCATTGGAATCGCCTCTGGCCAACGTGTAGTACGATCGATGATGGTGAGAAGATGGGTGAAACCCTCCGAAGGTGGGAGAGGACCAACCAAATCAACGTGAATATGGCTGAATTTCTTTGCAGGTACCGGTATCTTTATGACTGGTGAATGTACATGTGACTGAATTTTTGACGTCTGACAGGCGAGACATTCTTGTGCCCACTTATTTACCTGTTTCTTGACTCCATACCACACGAATTTATTGGCCACGAGTTTCACAGTTGATTTTCGCCCTGGGTGTGCAAGGTTGTGGATTGCTTCAAACACTTGGCGCTGAAAAGTGCGAGGGACAATAGGTCGTGGATGTCCTAACGATACATCGCATAGTAAGACTGGTCCAGAGTTGTGGATCTGAATAGGTCTTATAGTGAGGCCAGTGATGGCTGTTTGAAAAGCCTGTACATCCGTGTCTTGAGTCTGTGCTCTTGCCATGGCTGCATAGTCAATACCCAGTACAACGTTGTCGAGAGTATTGGTACCAGTGGTGTTGCGTGAGAGACAGTCTGCAACCACGTTATCCTTTCCTGAGATATGTCTGATGTCGTTGGAGAATTCAGAGATATGAGCAAGGTGGCGTTGTTGACGTGCAGTCCACAGGTCTGAGGCTTTAGACATCGCACCCACTAACGGTTTGTAGTCTGTGAACATCGTGAAAGATCTTCCTTCTAAAAAGTACTTGAAGTGTCGTATTGCCAGATACAGCGCTAGCAACTCACGGTCAAAAGTGCTATACTTCTGTTCAGGTGGGCGTAGTTGCTTGCTGAAGAAGGCAAGAGGCTGCCAGAAACCATCAACATACTGCTCTAAGACTGCTCCAACTGCTTGATCTGAGGCGTCGGTTGTCAATGAGATGGATGCCCCAGGCTTGGGGTGGCTAAGCATAGTGGCATCTGCAAGGGCCGCTTTGCTGGAGGTAAATGACTCGCACATGTCGTTTGTCCAGTCAATAATTTGATGAGGTTTTGATTTTTTAAGAGCACTGTATAAAGGTCGCAGGAGTGCAGCGGCATGTGGAATGAAACGGTGATAAAAGTTGATCATTCCGAGGAATTCCTGAAGACCTTTGACGTTGTGCGGTCGCGGAAAGTTTTCAATGGCTCTGACTTTAGAGGGCAGTGGAATGGAACCGCTTTCAGACACTTGATGGCCAAGAAATTCAATGGACTTCTGGCCGAAAATACATTTTTCTAATCTAACAACCAGTCCAAAATCTTGTAGGCGTCTGCATATAGTTCGAAGATCTAACATGTGCTCCTCCTCTGAAGAGCTTGCTACCAAGATGTCGTCCAGGTAAACAAAAGCACAGTTAACATCCTGCAGAACCGTGTCCATCAGTCGCTGGAATGCCTGTGCTGCATTTTTCAACCCAAAAGGCATCCTTAAAAATTCATAAAGACCGAAAGGTGTGATGATAGCGGTTTTCGCAATGTCATCTGGGTGCATGGGGATTTGATGATAACCGCGCACAAGATCGATCTTGGAAAAGATTACTTTGCTGGATAGCTTTGCTGAAAAGTCTTGAATGTGAGGTATGGGGTATCTATCGGGGGTTGTTGCGTCATTAGGCGACGATAGTCTCCGCATGGGCGCCATCCTCCATTCGGCTTTGGCACAATGTGGAGAGGAGAAGCCCACGGGCTGTTAGACTTTCTGATGATACCCATATGCTCCATCTCCAGGAACTCGCGTTTGGCAACAGCAAGCTTGTCAGGTGCTAGACGGCGGGCTCGTGCATGAATTGGAGCGCCGGTTGTTGGAACAAAATGTCGCACACCATGCTTGACGTCAGCTGAGGAGAAAGTCGGTCGTAAAATGTCTGGAAACTCGTGAAGTATTTTACGAAACTTGTTCTCCTCTACTTCCACCGGAGCAAGTTCGTTGACTGGGGTTTTGCTGACAGAGCAGGGGGAAGAAAGGTATGTATCCGCCTCGATGAGTCGTTGGCCTCGAAGGTCCACAAAGAGATTATGTTGGCGACAAAAATCAGCACCGAGTAGGGGACGTTTAACGTCGGCAATAATGAGGCAAGCCTGGTACAAGCGGTTATTAAAATACAGAGGGACGTTTCGCGACCCATAAGTAGAAATATGTGTGCCATTAGCTGCTTGTAAAGGCGGACCTGTTTCACCTGAGCATTTGTCAAACCAGGTTGCTGGAACTACCGAAACTTGAGCCCCTGTGTCTACCAAGAAACGCCGCCCTGATTTGGTGTCAGTGATGAAGAGTTGTGGATCGCGCGGGCCAACAGATGCTGAAGCTACTGGTGGCCCGCCCTGGCGTTTCCCTGGTGTTTCTTCTTGAATTTAGCATGCTCCTTGCAGGTTGGACTGCACTTCTGTGCGGCAGCACCAAATCGTCTTTGATACCAACAGACAGAGTCGACTTTAGGTAGTGCGTCTATTTTCTCACATCTCAATGAAGCTGTGTTGAGGGATAGGTTTCCGGCAATACACAGACGGTCAGCTTCCTGTGCCAGTTCCCGGTAGTCGGATGTTGTCGAGCTGGCTAAGGGGATACGGACATGATCCGGTAGCTGTTGCATGAAAACATGTCTGAACAGAAAACAAGGTTTGTGTTCTCCGAGGAGTGAGAGCATTTTGTCCATCAACTCTGAGGGTTTGGAATCGCCGAGACCTCTCAGGCCGAGCAAAGCCGAGGCCCTCTCCTCTTCACTAAGGCCGAATGCACTAGTCAAAAAAGACTTACAGTAATAACTGGGTATTTGTTGGTGGTGGGAGGGTTGGTTATGATTGAGAGCGCTCTTGTTGCAGTTGTCGTGTCCAGTGAAGAAACAACATGGTAATACTTTGTTTCGTCTTGAGAAATACTTTTTAAGGCAAACTGAGCCTCAGCCTGGGCAAACCACGCAGAAGGACTTGACACCCAAAACGTGGGTAGTTTTAGTGCTACGCTTTCCACTGCCATATTGCTTTCAGGTTAGATCTAGGTCTAAATTCTACCAGAGGTTCATTATCGCTGCCGTAGATCTAGAGAACTTAGATTTATACTCAATAACTTTAAAAAACGAGATTCAATGATAGATCTAGTTCATGTATAAAGACGTTATGAGCTGATCGGGGTCACCAATGTTACGAGTACAAACAATAGAAAATCCGTCTGGAATATCCTCACGACAAGCAAGACCAATAATAAACTCTTCATGTTGTAACAAAGCAAATTTGTGTCCATTTAGTTTAATAACTGTGGGCATAGACTGAGGCAGGAATTCCAGGCAGAAGTCTCTGATACCAATAATCCCACCAACAATGGCAATCTGCTGATCTCTTGAGTTCTTCTCGTAGGAAGAGTCTAACTCAGTAACTGTCACTGTCAGCACGGCTTGTAAACACACCAGGTAGTGTGTACACTACAGTATAAATTATTATTTAACGAAGCCAGTGTAACCAAAGCCTAGTCTATCCGATGCATTAGAGGCACGATATATATATATATATATATAGCCTTTGTCAGATCAATCACCTATTTTTCTATTTTTTTTATCTCTCTCTCTCTCTCTCTCTCTCTCTCTCTCTCTCTCTCTCTCTCTCTCTCTATATATATATATATATATATATATATATATATATATATAGATAGATAGATAGATCTACATGTACTGCAATTTTAAAGTCATTGGTAGAAGAGTATGATTAATTAAAGGGAAGACAAACCCTCGCGTTTTTTCAAGTACAGAATATTCTGCCAATTGAATCGTGTTTATATATAATATTTATTTTTTTTTTACTCCAAACCTTTTCTAACTTTTAAAGAATAACATTAACAGAAAAAATTATGCAATATTTACTTTAAGAAATGGGGGAAGAAAATCTGCTCAGTACCTCGAGCAGTTTTCGGAACAGAAGAAAAACCGAAAAAACTTTGCATCACATCGTGCATCCGTGAAATATTAGATCCTATTTCTAATCCTATTGCAAAGAGTAATAGTAATACTTTTCAAAAAAATGTTTGCTAAGTTTTCAAAGATGTACAATTATGCTGAAAATAATATTTTACAACACTTTTCAACACAATGTTCCACTAGAACATTATTGTTTATAACAGTTTTTAACACAGGATAAGTAGAGTTTCCACCACTCATTGACCAAAATAGTTAAAGGCGGCTCCGAAAAAATACGAAAATACCCGGGACATCCCGAAGGGCCTGACTGTGTATCTGTCCATTATTCCTTAATTTGTGATCAGCACCACAATAATTTTAATTTCTGGGGTCGACAGATTAATTGAAAAGAGGGCTGCTTAAAAGATTGCACCGATATTAAGTTTACTCTTTTGCTTGTGATCTCTAGTTCATTTAAAGAACGTCTTCACGGTAATGTGAAAAGAATTCCAATGTCTCAAGGCTCAGTATATTTAAAAACTGACCTATAACAAACTTGTAGCTGTGGAGGATATATTGAAGAATCCTTCCCCACTTGCTCAATGCTGTGAAGTTTGCATTTCTTTAATGTAGTAAAGTTGTCTCCCCCCCCCCCCCCCCACACACACACACCTGTTCATTTGAGCGGGCAGTCATGCTTGTTCGTTTTACTTATAGCTAGCGAGTTGGTTGTTTTTCTTTTAAATATTATACGTTCCATTTTGCTGTTGAAATTCGGGATTTTGCCACTTGTGCGTCCTGTTGAACAATTGTTAAGGTATCTAACACATCATTTGGCCTTTGAATTCTGAAAATAGTATCAATATATATATATATATATATATATATATATATATATATATATATATATATCAATAGGTTTAAAAATATTGTGTCGTTATTCAGTCCATTCACAATTTATGTTAACCGTTCTGTAAATGATTTTAGTACTGCACTTATCATAACCCACTTTAGAATTCGACTTGCACTAATAAAGCAACAGCAGCAACGAAAATGACCCCCACCTCCTTTAAAAAAAAAACAAACCATGAAAACAGTTCATGTGAAGCAATCTTTTAAAAAATATGTTTTAGAATGTTTTGCCATCGGAACTTAAAAGATTGCTTTCTAAATTGAGGCAATCTATTTTGAAACTGTGCTTTATTAGTACATGATCATAATTATGTTGAAAAATTTTTGTAAAATAAGAAATAAATCGCGGTCCGGAAAGAATACTATCGTAAGTCCAAAAATGGCTTTTTTTCGATATTCATATCGTTAGAATCGTCAGGAGAAGGCGCTTCTAATGAGCCAGTCCCTGAGAATGTGGCGCGAAAATTTCTCAAGATATTAGCAAAATACGTTTTATCGTAAGTTCATAATGGGTGGAATATAAACTATCGAATACTATTGTAATTCGACTTACAAGAAAAAACTTTCTAAAACATAAGAAAAGTTAGAATTAATACTATGGTAACTCGACTTGCAATATTATTAATGCGTAACGTGTTGTAACAGCACACTGTATATCGACTTACAATACTATTATTTACACTTTCGTTGCATACTATCAGGCCTGCTGTTGATTTACCATGTTTTCACATTACATCCTTATATTGCGCGATTGCTCTTAGTATTCCTTTCATTACTAAATCCTTTTTGGCCGTATAATTGTTGACAATTCGATATCGATATAAAGCTCGTCTTGATTTTACATTCGTCCAACTGACCCTGTTTCCTATTCTGCACCTCGTTTTATTTCGAAAGTTCACACGGTTCTGGTGTGATAACCAAGAGAACATCAATCAAAATCGGTAAGTTTTTATGCTTTTGTTAAATATAATAATTCACTTAATAAGTAGAGATGTAAAACATCATTCTCATTATGATAGTCTGTCTTCTTTTGTGTCTAGATTTTGACCCAAGGCCCTGGGTCTAGATAAAGATAAACACACTAGTCTAGGCCTAAGCTATCTTGCGGACAGAATGAAGATGAAAATGCTTCTAGACTCGTTACAATGGTAAAAAAAAAATTAACACACCAGCCCTGATTTCATACAGCTCCACTGGCAAATAATGACTTCTCGGATCCAATGCCAAATTGCCTCTATTGTCTACCAAAGCCTAAATGAAGATTTGATCCCTGCCTATCTTAAAGATATTTTCAAACCGCATTGTACCTACAGTACCTTAAGATTTTCGGCAAAGAAGATTTTGCTAAATTCTAGATGTTATTTGGAAACGTTCGATCATAGGACCCTTCCTCATGGTGGTGCGGAAGTGTGAAATAGCCTTCCATTCCACATCCAAAATGCTGATTCCTTGTCATCATTTTAAGTCGCAGCTCAAAACTCACCTCTATCACCAGTGTATCTAAAATTTTCTTTTTGACGTACCTCATAAATTTATGGCATTACATAACATTTATGCTTTGCTCTATGTTATATTGAGAAGTTTCGAGAGAGGGAAAAAAGAGTGTACGTCTGCGCAAAAAGAGAGGGAAGGAGGGGGAGAGAGAGAGAGAGAGAGAGAGAGAGAGAGAGAGAGAGAGAGAGAGAGAGAGAGAGGGAGGGAGGGAGAGAGAGAGAGAGAGAGAGAGAGAGAGAGAGAGAGAGAGAGAGAGAGAGAGAGAGAGAGAGAGAGAGAGAGAGAGAGAGAGAGAGAGAGAGAGAGAGAGAGAGAGAGAGAGAGAGAGAGAGAGAGAGAGAGAGAGAGAGAGAGAGAGAGAGAGAGAGAGAGAGAGAGAGAGAGAGAGAGAGAGAGAGAGAGAGAGAGAGAGAGAGAGAGAGAGAGATGTGAAATCATACCTGTTGAAAACATTGTATTGTATTGCCTAGAATATGATCATATTACTTTTGGTGTCAAATACTTTTGTAAAGACGAGGTTGCAGCTCACGTGAAGTGCAACAAAATCACACGTTAGAGTTTACATTGGATATTTTTTTTAGCCAAGCAGTTTAATGCCGAGCACCTCAATTATTTGCGCTTCTTCTTTTCAGTGTTCACTCATATAAAAACTTATTCCAGTTATTTTCAGGCTAACATGGTTTTACACGTTCAAGGAAGCCGCCACCCTAGTTGACTCACGATACCCAGGCCAAGGCAAACAATGTACTGCCATGGCAATGGTAGTTGTGGACTACAACAAGACCGAAAATGTGACTCAATGGATGACCTCTGACGTTGACCTTTTGCTAGACTGTGGGGATCAACTGTACACAAAGACCTTAGCATTACATAATCTCACATTTCTCATGCCAATTTGCCAATAATAAGTGTGACTATTTCGATTTATGAGATTCAATTCAAAGTAAACATTGTCAAATCACTTAGTGGTGTTTTTAGTCTTGACTTGCCAAACAATGATGACTTCTTTACCGCTCTTTTTAATGCTCATGATGCTGCTATTTTAACATTTGGCCAAGTGTTTTCATCCTATGCAATGGGTTTTAAAAGAACATGACGGTATTTACACGTTTGATTCTCACAGTCGTGATGAGGATGGGTTTTGTGTATGCGATTGGTATGCATGTGTGACCAAACGTAATGCAATAGAAGACGTTGTACAGTTTACCATGCAGATGTCCCAATCGGTTGGTCTATCAAGAGAATGTCTATTTGAAGTTGTTTCGGTTGATGTAGATGATGTAATATTCAGTGCAACGAACCAATTCCATGGAAGGGCTAATTCTGTTAATGATAAGGACTCAGATGAAGACGTATTGCCTCTAGCTTATTTAGCTAGCAATAGGACTCACACAGCGCTCCCAAACAATCAGATACTGGGTGATCATGGTGATGATTCAGATAAAGCTAGATTTCCATCGGCTGAGTTGGTTGAAAAAATAGCTAACGACACGTTTCCTACTCAACAACTAACAGGTCGAGGAATTTCCCCCAAATGCAACAGGCACCGGAATAGAAGAAAGTGAATCTCATTTTCATGTGTCGTTAGGCCATGATGAGCAAAATCAACTGGCTGAAATGGAGGAGACACTTACAGAAGAAGAAAATGACAAGGATTTCATTCCCACAATCGAAGATCTCCTCCGTTGCTAAAATTAGACATCAGTTCATATGATACCATGCCAAGTAGACAAGAAGTCATTACGAGGAAAAATCGGATTTTACTTAAAACTTCAACTCCAAGAAGAACAAAACTCTCCTCTTCGGCAATTATTGAAATAAGTAATTTTGAATCGCATACAGATCTAATAGATTTTGGCCTTAGGTACATGAATGATGCTCAGAAATACTCCATGTCTGATTGTTCCGATACCTCTTATACATCCCAACTGTCTGATAGTGCTGGACAATCTGCACTAACCAGTCCCTGTCCTGTTACAGCAAGGCAAAGCAGGAAGCGCAAGAGGAACGTCGGAGATTGGAAAGTAAACGTAAACAAACGGCTGAGAAACGCTGTTGAGTCGTATGTTACAAAATCTGGACAGATAAAAAGAAAAAGAGAAATCAAAATGGGATGTTGTGTGAATTGCAGAAACAAATGCAGAAAAAAGATAACTGAAGATGAGCGGCAGTCAATCTTTCACGGTTTTCGGAGCACATGCTGCTTGTCAACGCAGAGGGAGTACCTCTGTAAAGTGTAGAGAAGGTGGAAAAGAAAACTGCAAAAACAAAGTCTACTTCTAGGCGTCATAATACTTATTTGTACAATCTGGAAATTGGTGGAGAGAAGGTGAAAGTTAGCAAGAAAATGTTTCTAGACACACTTGATATTACGGACGTAGTTGTTTTTACTGCTCTGGGCAAGAAAACAGAGATTGGCACAGGTGGCATAGAAAAAAGAGGGAAACATACTGGACGGGATAAGGAATCGGAGAAGGATGAACCAAGACAGCATATCAACAACATGAAAAGCCTTTATGCTCGCAAAGATAGTAAAAGAGAATACTTAGATAGCTCTTTAAATCTGCAAAAGATATACGAGCTCTACGTGGATATTCGGAAGAAAGAAGGATGCACAACGCCAGCTTCCGAATCCACATACAGATCGGTTTTCAACTTTGAATTCAATCTTTCATTCCATAGAAGAATGAAAGACAGATGTGATATTTGTGCAGGGCACGAGAACCTTCTCACAGGTACAGATATGCCTGAGAGTCGCAACTATAAAGCAAGAGTAAAGGATAATGTGAAGAAAGATCCATGCTGTCTTTGACCTTCAGGAGGTGCTTTAATGTCCAACCAGTGGGGAATCCTACGGAAACTGAACGTCTATAACCTCACAGTATACGATTATAGAAACGGTCAAGGCCACTGCAATGTTTGGTCAGAGGTGGATGCTATCAGAGGCTCCAATGAAATCGCCTCGTGTGTTTTTAGCTACCTTAACGAACTTAGAAACCAATTCAAAGATGTTATTTTGTTTTCCGATAGTTGCGGAGGGCAAAATTGGAACAAAAACTTTTTATCTATGCTATGGTATGCTCTCGGTACGATAAGATTTAGATCAATTGAACACGTGTTCTTTGTGTCAGGTCACAGTCAAAACGAAGGAGATAGCATGCACTTTACAATAGAGCGAAGCAGTAGAAATATTGCTGTTGACACACCAAACCAATGGGCTCAGCAAATGAGATCTGAAAAACGAAAGCGCCCAAGATACATTGTTAAAGAACTGGCTTTTATAATTTAAAATAAGTTGCAGAATTCCTTAGGAACTTGGAACTGGACACACAGAAAGATAAAATCAGGTGGCTGAAAGTCAAACGGTTTAAATTGACAGCTGAACAACCTAACATTGTTTCGGTGCATTATGACTATGGAGAAAATTGCAGAAAACTAAACCTATCACAATAGCTGAGAACGGTGTCAGATGTTCCTGACCCAAACACAGTGAGGCTCTTACACCCGATCCCCTACAAAAAGATAAATACTCAGATTTAATGCAGTTGTGTGACAGGCACATCATTCCACATGCGCATCATTCTATTTTCAAAGAAATTCCCCACATCGAATAGTTTACATAATGTCTGCAAAGTTTGATTTTTAAATGGGATTTGCTGAACCAATAACTTGGTTATTTTTACAAGTCATCGACAGTTATGTCTTTAGTATGACCCTACATTCCTTTTTTTCATTTTGTTTACGAAAGGCACTTCATTTGTTAATGTTATGTCAACACTCGCCCAAAAGCAGTGGCATTTTTTGTGACACTTTCAATCTGTATGACTAAGATGATTTTAACTGTACAAGAGTTGTCTTTCTTTATTTGTCTTGTTAGAGTACTTGCGTTTTGTGTACAATTGGTTTAAGGTATAAGAGCCCGAAAATGACATAGCATTGTCAAAAATAATTAAGCCTAACATAAACTATCTGTTTGCTCAATCAAAATAAGATCATAATTATGAAGTCAAACTGTAAGTGATCAATCAATCATATTAGTAAGATAAAATTGTATAATAATTATGCCATTACTGCAACAGATTATTTTCTTTTAATGTTGAAAAGACCAAGCTGACGTCTTCATTGTAGCTTTATATTAATGAAAAACCGGATTTTTTTATTATATTGACACCTACTTTTATTTTAGATTATGATTATCCTTCTTTATCATCCTTGCTGAAACAGCCACGATCAAACGAATCGTTTTGTTGGGTGTTTTTTTTTAATAAACACATTTTAATATTTGAAATGGAGTTTAGTTGTTTTTTTCGCTAAAACTGCTATGTGTACATGCGCTGTTGTTATATTTGTGATTCTGTGCTGGAATTTTTAATATTAAATTAACGGATCTGACATTTGAATATCATTTTACGCCCACCAATGAAATCGCCTCTTTTTGAGATTGAGCATTTTTATGAGTGTTGTGATAAAAAATAACAAAAGTTGTCACACTCATAGGTTTTATTAATATGAAATGAATAAAGATTTTAATCTCTACGTATTTAAAGACGGATTAAAGGCTGGGGGTTGCATTATGACAATCAAAACAGTTTATGGCAATCAAGAGTCTAAAGTCACTTAAATGCCTACCGGTAGTAGGTGTACAATAATATGTGTTTGAAGAAGGCTAGGGTTCGGATTACTTCCAAAAGATAAAATTAATACGATCATTATCGATTGTCGATTAATAATCATTGTAAGTCATCAATAAAGTACAACCGTTGCAGCTTAACTATTATATATATATATATATATATATATATGCAAATTTCCCATGCCTTATCTAGATAGAGAACTAGGTCTTGTAAAGAAAAGGGAGGAAAAGCAGTCAAGAAACCTAGGCTAACTTGATTTAAGAATGGTCGGTCGATGATAGACTGCGTGGCGTGGTGTGCGGTTATTAAGTGAGAGATTGATAGATCTAGAACTGGCGTACTAGATCTAGAATGTGAGTCATAAGCACATACTCTTTTATCAACCGTCACAATGAAAGCTTAGGCGGATGTCTGCTGTCTTAAGGTCCGCAGCTTTAGTGCCCGTTACTCGTTCGCTTCAGACTTCTGAGATATCCGCTGACGCTTATGACTATGCGGCACCTTTGAAAACTCTTTTTCAACACAATGCATTCGGCTTTGTACTTTGTAAATGATTAATATATAATTATGACAGTTCTCAATAAATTCTACAACTTTTTTTTTTTGTTTCTTCACAGTTGAGGGGAACTTCTGATTTAAAATAAAGCACCCAAGCGTGTGCTTTGTGATCTTCAACCTGATTATGACTCAGAAATGATGTTGGAAGTTTTGGATCTCTTAGGTGGCTTGAAGATTTGTGGATATCAGCTGAAACATTCCATGTGGTTGTATTTTTTTTTGTTTCCCCCCACCCTCATTTCCTGAGATAATCAGCTGAAATTTTTACCTTTTTGGTCCGCACAGTTCTCCATCTACACCACACACTTTTTGACCGAATTTGTACTGCGTTTTAATAAAACGTCTCCGTTTTAAGAATTGCAGCGACGACACTTGCTCTTTTAGCTGATTGAATCAGTATGCTCTCCCGAAACAGTGATGGTGTCTTGAAGGCATGGTCTCCTCGCAGTCGATAATCCACTCTGTTGCCGCCAGTGGCTCTTTTTAAGATCAACTCGGCAACTTAAGCTCCATAGGTAGTTATAGATCCAAGTCATCGGATTCCTTGGTAATTCTTGTCAAGATTTGAATCGGAACGTGATACCAGGCTTCATGGAGTCTCCTTTCTCATCAAAAAACTTGAACAGTACTCGACAAAGCCATTCGGCAATACAACATCTCAACTTTGTAAGGTCATTAGAGCTTGGTGGCCTCGACTCTTTTCCTGAATCTCAAGGGTGTTCGTTTGGTGGAGGAAAAAGTATAGACTATACCACGATGGCATTTCATGCAGCCGATACAGGCGCATTTCAGCCAGAGATAGAGAAAGTCACCCCAGACGTCCGCCCGGAGCCTCAAAACAGCTGGGACACCTCTGTCTATTTAAGTAGAACGAACGAAACGCAGCGAACATCTGACTCGAACAGCGATTCACTCACCTTGGGTAATTCTATGCATCAAACTTTTACCATGGAACATATGGCTGAGCGCATGTCACTGACTAATTCGGACTTATTTTGCAAAAGTTACATCAGCGGTGACTTCCTCCGTATTCATGCTTGTCCTGAATCTTTTTTAAGATCACGCCGGATATCGAAAGAAGCCGTCAACAAAAATGTTTCAGAAGATGGGAATGGGAATGGGAAAACTATGAATTCTTCAAGCAGACTAGGTTATGAAATATCAGTAGCACCAATGTCAATTAAGCAGGATCTAGGGGGATCTGAAGGAAAGCACGTCCCAGCAGATTTGGAACAAGAGGGGAATGCCTCTAAATCAGGTATGTGAAAGTCAATTATATAGTCCGATCCGAATTCAATGGAGAAATATAAAAAAAAAACCAAAAAAAAAAAAACCATTTCAATGTGAGAAGTAAGTTACGCCGATCATTATTTTGTCGAATTCAATGAAAAATTTGTAAGTATTGTATTGTTATCTTTTAGTCATAGCTAATTTTACATAGGCAAATGGTAGTAACATTATCTCAGGTGTATTTTGGATAGAATGTCCTAGGGTTGATAAGGTTTTTTAAACCATTAATCTAACAGTAAATACGACCCCTTGCCTTTCTTAAAACAGCATTGCTATGCTCAATATTCGCATTAACCAGTAACCCCACAAAAAAGTCGACTTTGCAAAGAAAAGCAACATTTCAAGTAGTTGCCCTAAAAGGGAATCAAATGAAACTACGTGTACGTTTTTCGTTGAGTCTATGGGCATTTGTAAGAGAATTCTATATATACTGGAATCAACTAATGCGCAGCCGAGTTCGTTTGGACAATCATTGTAGACATGGCATGGTAGTTTGATTTATTGATTGATACAACCAGTCCACAACACGCTGATCTCAAGCCTCTTTGCATATTAAACTTAAACCTCTGTCAGGTGACCTTCACGCTGCAAAATGAATCGCTTTGGCATCGGTTTCCCTCCTTAAAGAGATGAAGAGTCTGCATATCAACAGTAAAGCGAAGTGAAGCGCGACTGATAGTGACAAGAGAAAAAGGACCGTTTAATTTATGTGGAAGAATTAGACGTCATTAATTTGTTAAAGATAGACACAGCTGTCTGCAATTGTTGAAACTAGCTGGAGTCATCGGATTTGCCTTAATTAAACGTGTGGTTTGAACGCACGTTTAGAAGCATAATTATGTTTCATCCGATAAAAATGACTGATTTCTGCTAATATGTACGGCACTTTAAAAATGGGGTACGTCACCTACGTTACTGACACATTCTAAAAGAGTTGGAATTCAGGGTGTTGCTGATATAATTATGTATGTATGAATGTCTTAGTGTAAAAAAAAAAAAAGGTTAGAATTCAGTTTTTTTTTTACTTTCACAAATGTAACTTTCTGTATCAGGTAGTGCTTTTGTTTTTGTATAGGCAATAATGCATATCATTTAACAATTTACAGCTTGCAAGTCTGAAGAGAAAAACGCAACGGCATCACTTATGGACAAAGAAAAGAGACGGCATACAGCTCTTGCAAACACTTCTGAAATAGCTGCTCCAAATGATAAGGGCAAGATCCAAAGTAACAATTGCACTCCTGCACACGAGGACCAAAACCAAGGCTGTGCTATTGCTGTTAAGAATCAAGAAAAAGGCAATACAACATCAACTAGGAACAAGGATCAAACAGGAATCTCAGCACGTATGCGCGAAAACCATAAAAGAATTATGGAGCATGATAAAAAACATCAGGAAATTTCTGCAGCATGTGAAAAAAATGAGCATGGAAAATTCACAGTATGTTTGAGAAAGTGTAAATATCACCTAGACAATAGTTCAGAAAGTACCTCAATCCATGAAATCGATCAGCATCTAAATGTTTCAGCAAATGGCAACAAAGAAAGTAAAAGTACTACAGCAAATTTAGAAATCGATGGAAGGGGTTCTTTAACACAGATAAATTACGATGAAAGGGGTGCTTCAGCACAATTGAAAATCGATGAAGAAGGTTCAATAGCACATTTGAATAAGGACGAAAGAAATGAAACAGCACAATGGAGCATCGACCAAAGTGGTGCCACAGCATTTGAAAATAATGAAGTTGGTGCTTCATCAGATAAGATCATTGATGAAGGAAAAGCCATACTAAATGTCAACATGGCTGAAAGGGGTGCTACAGAAAATGTGAAATTCAACCAAAATAATATCATGTCATGTGTGAACGACCATCAAAGCGGTGCTAGAGCGAGATATCAAAAGCAAGACTGGAGCAAGTCAGCAAATGAGATTTTGTGCATAGACGGTACGTTTCTCCAAATCAAAATTTTTTTTTCATCTTCACCTTCTCCATCACCAACACCATTCTCATCATCACCAAATACCTTTTTGTCATATTTGCTTATTCAATTTTTCATTTTCGTAAATGGAACTGAACGATCTCTTTAATCACTATAAAATCTCTAAAATCTCGTAGAGATCGTATTGCCAGAGGTATAGGTATTTCGGACCCAATACACTTCTTGTGCATTTAAGTGACACTTCACATTGGCGAATATCTAATTGAATGTAACCTAAAAGCACGTTTTGAATTAAATCTGCTGTTCGGCTGTGACCGGTTGCCAACGTTTCTTAGCTGTGATGTGTCGACACAAAACCGATTGGCTCGATACAGGTTGAAGTAGTTCAATTCAGGCTAACGTTACCAAATAACAGTCCTCGTTAAGCTAAATCTTTTTTTTTAATTTATCTTTTTGCTCTTTAAGCCTTTACCCTTCATTAAGTTTTTGTTTCAGACTGATAAACTTGACTTATCAGCTACTTTTTGGTTAGACAATAATGAGAAAACCCTGTCAAATTTTAGTGGCCATTGGTGTCTTGGTGGTGAGAATTTTTTATCGGGAAACCGATCCGACTGCTTTTATATATAAAAAATCATTTTAGACGAAAAAATCAACTGAGGGCTTTGGCCTGACGATTAGGTACATGTGGGACCTAATGATATATGTCTTGTCTTCACCTCTTTCTACTTCATTTTTCCCCACTCATTCCCTCGTCATCATCTGTAGACCACCCAGTTAAAGGAAAGCGGTATTTTGCGGCCTTTATGTGTGTAGCTAAAGCAGACTTGGAACGCTTTGGCAAACAGTTTCACGCAGAGATCGAGCAGTGGGGTTTCCGCATCCTGCTGCCTGTAAGGGACCTTCTCGCCTCAGGTTTCCACCTGGACAACATCTGTTGGGCCTTGGAGGAGAGGTGAGTCAGCCGTAAGGCTTTTAAAATTTAAGTTTTATCGCTGTTGGTGCCCCACGCGCGATATTATTAAGAACCGCATTCCTCTTAAAGTCTTATGGCAGCGGTGATATTTTTCGATTATGATTAATTTTACAGGTCACACACACTATCAGTCTGTCGACCGACGAAATGAGACCATTTTATGGGTTTTTTTTTTTTTTTACAAAATTGCGATCCCGCGATTCCAGACCCCCCCCCCCCCCCACTTTTTTTTTTCCCTGTCTCCGAAGGAGGGAGTCAAGGAAGTAAAGCCAACGGGAAATACAAGGCGGCCTCTCTCAGAATGTCTGTTCATCAAAGCTTGAACCTTTGACGTCATGAATTTTTTCTACTAATGGCCAAGGCCTCCAGCAACTTGTCTGACACACAGCGAAATGTTAACTATATCTTAAGATCTAGGTTCAAGGATTTTCTTCGTGAAACTTAAATGTGTTTTCTGCAAGTGCACTGAAAGCTCCAGCGTCAAGTTTTTAGAAATAAATGTTGGTTTATTATGTTTGCCTTTTATTGGAATGAACGGGACCATGGTGTAAATTTGCCGGGGCTGGGCTGTGTACATGTATTAAACATGCTAAATGGTCTTGACATGTACCATTTTTTACTTAAATGATTCAGATACATAATATGCTTCTACCAACCCATCTTTACTTAGATTCTAAATAGCTCGATAATCCTTATACTAAACACAAAGTTTAGATAAGAATTTAAATTCTTATGGATTAAAGGAATTTTATACTTTCCCAATATGCTTTTAGATCCCTTTTTAAACGATTTGAATTTTCGCCTTAATTGCATAAAAGCACACTGCCTTGTGGGATTTCCTAGCCGCGCAGTTTTATAATACTACATAAAAGTTCTAAAAAATCTTTTTTAGTTGTAGATCTTAATCTTTTCATATGAGTCTAGCTGCTGTAAATATCTAGTCCCTAGAACTAGAATCTATGGCGAAGCAACCTTCCAAAATTCTTTACTTAAATCTTACAATATATCATGTAGTTCTAGATATAAATCTATTCCAGACGATTTTAGATCTGCCGCCGTCTACATTGTATGCGTACTTTCAGTTTCATCCCTGCCATCTCTACCCAGCTGTGTTTACAGAAAATAGTTCGCACATTCTTCTTTTTCTTTTAAGAAAATGATAATCACATTTTTGCCTTGAATTTTCGACAAACACTATTTTTGGTGAAAAATAATATTACCGCTCCAATCTTTAAAGCAATTTACAACTTAATGCCAAATTTGACGTTCCGAGGTGGTCTAGAAATGCTCGGTTAGATGGTCTTTATTTTTTTTGCCTAGCTTCATTATATATTCAGAAGCCTAAAGTGTCGAGGGAAAACATTTTGTACACCTCATTTTAAACTGTATTTAAGCTATTGATCTTTTTACCTTCAGTTATATCAACTCTTCTTTTTTTAGTACCTTATTTTCTTGCCACTCTTTCAGAATTGCAGCGCGTCCACCATTACGATAATAGTCCAAACTCCAATACTGCTATGCCGTTAGCTTTCAATTCTAGTATTTTTTACCTTGTAAAAACGCATCATAGTATTTCACTCTTCGCTTTCAGTCATTTGTACACCTTGGCCTTTAATTTATTATTGGTCTTGTTTCTTTCTAAACTCCTCAGTGTAACCACTGGAACTTTTTTGCAAGTGTTTTTTTTTTTTCAGTGTATAAGATACATTTTTTTAGCGACGCAGCCATAGCGTTTGTTTCTGCATCATCGTTTCTCGTTTTCGTAAGAACATCTACGTGACAAAAAATAATAATTTTTTTAAAATGTCATCTTCATCGAAGTCTTCCCATCTACTTTTTTTTCTCCACCCTGTAGAAAAATTGAGATCTGAATCAATGAATTTCACTCCCATTAAGCAGAATTGTGGTTATCTGCTCTCAGATTTTTTACGCTTTGCGGATGGTGTAGATTGTTCGGCGAATAATCTCATAAAAGGGAGCACAATGCAGGCTAGGGAGCTCTAGTCCAGTGTAGGGAGGGACATGAGCCTAATCTACACCTTACTGCTGTCATTATCAAAGATTCTTTACATTTCAAATTGCTAGGGTCTAAAATATAACATACAAGCGTTTACCGCCATGGAATGGCGGAACATGTCCTAGTGCTCAAAGGTCATCTAGTGCATTTTTTTAAAAAGCCTGTCATTTTAGAACGTCCATGAAATTATTTTGTCCAAGTACAGAATCATATTACAACGTTTCAAGGACTTAAGGTCAAGGAGGACATATAAGAGTCAACGCACACCAGAGCCGTGCTGTAACGGACAGCCCGTAACAGCCAGTCATCACTTGATAGGACAGTCTTCTTCCGTTTGCAATAGCAGACGCGCATCGGACACCCACAAGCCAGCACGATCCGTGCTATATGTTATAGCGCGCGATATCCTGTGCATTACAGCCCTGTCATAAAACTTGGCCTGTGTCCTCCTGAGCGCTATCTTGTATCGCTCCTCTATTCAGAACTTTATACTCAAATTTATGAAAAATGTCAGGCCAGAAATTAAAAAAGTTATTACATTTTGCCTAGGCTATTACTGAGACTTGTTTTAAATAAAAAGATAATTATGAATCTAAGCTTAGTTATTGAAAAACGAGTGAATTCGATCAGGCGTGTAACTCAAAGTACTCATCTACCTTGGCCGCTGACTTAGATCTATCTAGCGGTCAGTAGTTTTCACGTGACGAGCGGTCAGGCGCTAGAAATAGAATCGATCGACCGTGACCTTTGATCCCAACATCACAAGTATCGGCTGCCCGTTACAGCACGGCCCTGGTCTACGCGTGGCCTAAGATTGGTTTTTTACAAAGAAGAAGGGCAAATTATTTTCTTTTAACCCGTTTTTTTATGCGGCTATGTTTTTAGGATAGAAGTATTATAAAAAAAAAAATTACGCATATTATTTCATTTTCATATTAAACAAAGTGTAGTGTACGAGATACTTAAGGTTTATCATGGAAGTCATCTAGGACCATTTAATTTTGTAGTATATTTTTATGCAAATGAACGAAACATATTATGTACAAAAATCAAATTATATTGCGAAATTACATTATGGCATCTAAAACATTTTTTGCTCATAAAAGAAGGAAAACAAATTAAGACAAATGAAGCGACATTAAACTATTTTCTTAATCTACATTTCTGATTTGTTTTGTTTTGTTTTGTTCTTTTTTTCAAGAGGGGGGAGGGGGGGGGGGGATTTTTAAGTTAGCTTACTTTAATGACCTTTGTAGGCCAAATATGCTCTTTTACTGGATTGAAAGAATTTATGTTTTTTAAAAGTTTAACAAATCCCGTAAGCGGTGAAGTCTTTCAAAAGTTTGAACAGTTTGATAACACGTTAAAAATTCTTATTTTTCTTTTCAATTTTCATGTTAAGGAATATTTAAAGTATGACATTTTAAACGTTTAACAGCAATATCCTGACCGAATAAATACTTTTTAATTTTTTTTTTCAAGGACAAAGGAGGTATAAATAGGCGCGGGTTTTTTAATTGCTTTTTTTTTTTGTTGTTGTTTCTTTTTTTTTTTTTTACGTGTATTACAATTATTCAAACACTAAGGGAACAGACGGGTTTATATCTCGGATAAGTGCAAAGCTTCAGGCTATAAGGCAATCCATTCTGTTACCCCGATTTTTTTTTTTTTTTATGTTAAAGATCTTCAAAAAATTTTATATGACGCCCCACTATTATTAGAATTTTCATGTTTAACAGTCTTTAAAGTAGCATCCAAGACATAAGAATACCAAGACGGGACAACCGCTTACTGCCCTTTGCTGCCTCTGAGGCCTAGTAATGACTCAAATACCTCAACTGTCAGCCGCTGGCAGAGGGAGTGTCTTAATTGAGTACACATTAGAAAGTGTTTTGAATTTTCATTTATTGTTCTGCTAACACAAAAATTTAGCGTGCCTACCTGATATAGGTACATCATTTAAATGTCACTGATTAAATTACGATTTGAAAACGAGTGAGACACCAGCATCAGATAATCCCTACTTCGAATCTCATCTTGAGATGATACAATAAGATCTTTATGTTGCAAGTGGGTGTAACCACAAAGCAAACAATTTGAAAAGGTTAGTCTGTTGTCATGCGCTATCAATTGTGAAATGGTCGATACAAGCAGGCATATTTATCTCTCTTTAGATTTCCTAGAGACGAGGACAGTTAGCAGTGCGGGCTAAGTAGTCTTCGTTCAGGTTGGATGAACCGATCCGCAAAAGAACTTTTTTAATCAAATGTTCATTTTCTTCATTTTTTTTAAGATTCAGAATTTATATCAATAAGAAAAATAGTTTCAGACCTGGCAAAGCCATACCGACTCTATTTAACATTCTTAACCCACGACCACCGATTACACCAGAAAGACCACTCACAGCCACCTTAAAAAAATAATAGTAATAGTTATTATAATAATAGTAATAATAATAATAATAATAAAAATAATAATAATAATAATAATAATAATAATAATAATAATAATAATAATAATAATAATAATAATAATAATAATAATAATAATGTGGTAGAAGAAATTTAAACCTTCAACTTCATCTCAAAGCAATGTCTTGTTAGGTCCAGTAGCGAAGGCAAAACCCAATCAGATCAGCTGCAAAAAACAAATAATGCAACTAAAAAGAAAAATTTAATTTCAGAGACAATGTAAAGAGCGTACAAAATTTTTCCTCAACAACTGCAAAACAAGAGGTGGCCATCATAATCTTTCAGTGTTTCAAACAAGTCTCTTTTAAGAATTAGAAGTGTAAAATAATTACATTTCGTGATAAATTCAATATTGCTTACTTTTCCGAATTAAGGAAAAAAATAGAATAAAGGTTATGGAGAGAGCATACTGCTTAGCCGGATAATTTTACAAACAAAATGCCTTGACCTAACAAGCGCTTAGCATGACTCAGCATTTTCTACTTGCACAGCCTGCACAGACAAAGCTTTGTGTGGCATGTTCAGTCTCGGGTAGCACGTAGTGAATTTGTACAACTTACAGATGGCAAACCGTGTACGTGTAATTTTTCGGGGATTTGCAAAAAACATACTGCTTTCTCGAATTACATAACCTTATGGCCAAATTTAAAAATGATAAATAAAAGTTCAGGTGAAAGCCAGCATCGTCATTATGGTCATTAAAAAGCTACTGGAAAACGTACTTTCTTTAAATCTAGGTTTCCACGTTCTTGTTCTCTTTTACTTTAAAAAAAAGTATATTTTTTCCGATAACATATTACAATTTTTGTTGATTTGACTACATTTTTAATGTTTCTACATTATCCCTTGCATTTATATAGCGAGCATTGTCTGAAAGTGTGTCATAATAAATGCATGATCAAAACTGACATGTTTATGAAATTGGTGACTATTTTTCTACTTGAAGGGAATCAAATCTGTTAAAATCTTAACAGAAAATGTCGCAGACAGTATGTCACCGGAAATAATTCTGAAAATGCACTGCAGAAACAATCTTTTACTGCGAATGAAGGAATGTACGCTTTTTATTCTTATAAAAAAACATCATTTGCATAAACTCCTTCCACCCAGCGGGACGTAGCATATAATCGCTTTTCGCAAACATGCTAGCCCTCTCACCGAGAACGTAACAGTTATGTAAGGGTTACATGATGACTGCCAGCGATGCTCTAATGCTACCGGTACTGAGTACTAGCCTGGACCAGGTGCAAGCGCACTATGGAGAGTGCGTGTTTCCACTGTTCCACTGCATGCTCACACATTACATGACATAACAATCACATGACCCGAGAAGGTTTTACCAGCAGCAGCAGATTTCACTGGACTAAACAGCTGACCAGACTGACCAGGCCTAACTCTCGCTGGCGTCGATTTGCACACGTCACTAGGGAAACCACGTGTTTGTTATGTTATGACTCATGCTTACGGTACGTAACTCAATCTGCGAAACATGGCTAATATCGGAGTCACAGCCCGCTGCCACCGCAGCACTGGCAGCTGAAGGTCGGAAACAACGTGGGGTAAAGGTGTTAAAGTCCCGCTCCTCTGAGCGAAGAGATTGGGCCCCCGCGCTTGCAGACAGTGCCTTATGAGGAGCTATAACAGATAAAAACAAAGGAGATATGACACACACAATTAGCTGTTATATCAATGTTTGTTTTGATTCACAGAACTGGGTCAACCATCTTATCGCTGACCCCATCTATGCGTACTTCAAAGCCATGTCTTTTGTAATTCTTTACGCCTAAGACTAAGAGTTGAATGGTTAGAGAACCATCTGTATTGAAAGATATCTGATCACTTTTCAATTCGTTTGCTGGTGATAAATTTCTGAACATGTGAATGATAGGTTTGATTGGCATAACCTTTATTCTGCATGCCGGCCGGTTTTGTTGTCTGTGATTTAATAAGAGCGGTCTCAAAATGTTTTAAGGCATCTTAAAAGGGTTCAAATCCCATATCGTCATGAAAAAGTGCGTCAGTGTGGCTCGAATTGACCTCAACATTGATTATGGCCTCTCGGATGCCATGCAGTTTTGAGTCTCATAAAGTCAGCTATAGTTGCCTCCACAGTTGAAGGTTCTGTAGGGAATGGCTTTCCCTGCTCTAGGCAGTGTGGTTTAAATTGTTGGATATATCTACTATATTGACCGCGAGAGATACAGCAATACAATATTTCTACAAGTCTCCACTCTCTTCAGACCAGCCCAGCCCAGCTACCCTCCAAGCAAACATCCTCCAAGAGTGATTTCTCAGAGATTTTGGTTTCTCTGAAAGAACTGGGAAACAAACAAGTTTTGGTGGAGGTAGTTTTAGTGCAGGACACATAGCGATTGTTTGAAGGGTCTGAAACCACGGCATTGCGGGCCACCATGGCGCTCCAACTGTTGCCTGAGCTTTGGAAGAAATTACATGTATTTAATTCAGTATTCTTGATAGAGGCCTGAAAGGTGGGTTTACACAATTTTGTGTTGAAACCAGTTGGATTGTCCTAGGCTACCCCACTTGTGTAATGGTCTAGATACAAACTGTTCTAAGTTGCGCAATGAGTTGTGCTCATTGAGACGAACCTGTCTATTGTATATATGGGCCGTAATGTTTGTTCAAAAAGGCATATATATGAGGGTGTAAAATCCACTGGTATTTCTGGGGTAAACGACTCAATCTGTCTGCATGGTAGTTGTACTTTTCAGCAAGGAGTTTGGCTTGAAGTGACTTTGAATTTCTGATGGCAAGGGACCAAATTTTGGTTGCTTGAATGGTGAGATCTTTGTGACTCGAACCCTGAAGGTTTATATTTGAAAATGTTGTTATGTTGTCTGAGAACACTGTAACTATTTTGCCGCGAATGAGGTGTCAAAAACTGTGTAGTGTGAGATACACAGCCGAAAGCTCCCTGTAATTGGAACATTTTGTTCTTGTGTGTGGATCCCAGGTCCCTTGAGCACTCCAATGAGAATTTATGATTGTACCTCCGCAGCCCATCGAAGAAGCATCTGTAGTTATTTGAATGACTTCCTTTGTTTTCTGTTCGAACGACCTGCCGTTCCATGCTGAGGCTGCGTCCTACCACCAATGCAGATCCGTTGTAGATGGGGAATCTAACACCAATAATAATCCTGCCAGGATAATTTAGAAGATAATAGTCTATATATGTTTCGCAGTAACAGTTTTCCAGGAATTATAGCCTTAGACATAGAAATATAATGACCTGCTATTTTTGCTAAACCTTTGGCTGATATCTGCCGCTTTTTCAAAGCTCTTCTTATGTCATGTTTAAGTTTATTAATGCGAGAGGTAGGAATTTTAAGCTACACCTTTTCTTCTTCTCTGTAAATATCAATAGTGTAACCTATATATTTAGCTGATGTTGAAAGCGTTACTTGAGATTTTTCATAGTTCACAATGAATCCTAACTTTCCCAATGTAGAAATTAACAAATTTTTGGATGTCTGTCTACTGCTTACTGAAAGAAGTCGGCAACATAGCAGTCTTGAGACTATGTATATTTCTAACCCACTGAAGAACAGGACGAAGAGTCTTTCCACAAAAGAATGGCGAGAGTTTTAAACCAAATGGTAAATCGAGTCACTCATAATACGTGTTTCTCTATTTGAAACCTAAATATTCTGTGAATTCCCCATGGACACCAACATGAAATTAATCCATTTTTTATGTCACGTGTAATTATGGAGTTTTTAGGCTTAGCAATATCTAGTACCTGTCTAATGTCTTTGTAAATGAATGGTTTAGACTCATAAAATTGGTTAAGATGTTGAAGGTTGGTTATGAGATAAAAATTACCACTTTGTTTAGGAACTGTTGATATATGAGACACACAAAGTGGTTTAATTACATTTTTGTAATACACTTAGCGTCAACTAGCTTATGTAACTCGCTGTCAATAAACAAGATTTCTTTTTTAGTGAAGTTCTTTTTGTTAGTAAACTCAGAAGTTCGTGGTGGAGTAAGAAAAGGAATTTTCACACCTTTCATACCCATTCTAACACATGCACAAAGCTACCTAAATCACTTATCAGCTCTTCCCATGGACCGAGATGCTTTTTAAGATTTTGTCCTGTGTCATGGATTTAACACTTTTGTCTTTCTAGTCATCCAATCGGCCTTATTCCCTTCGCGTAGGAATGTCTGTATGACGTGGTGCGTTTTGTCTCCAGAAGGGGCTTCCGCCACGTCTGGGTCCACGGGTAAATGTCCCAAATCGAAACTGGGTTGCCTGGTCTCGATAGGGTGTGCGGGCTGTGTTAGAGGGATTTGACAATGCTGCGAGTTCAGCTGCCACTCATACGTTGCGACGAGAGGTATCAGAAAACGTTGCGTTGTTCTCGAAAGAGCGAAATGTGCGAGAAGTTTCCGCATTAAACGTACTGTTAACGACGATCCCAGTGTATTCTGACCGTAGAAAATTGATTTGTGCTGCAAAGATAACAAAAAGTCCTTGCATGTCTTCCTTTGTTAAGTGGAACGCACCATGGTTGAATTGAATCAGTGTTGATAGTAGTTTAAATCCAGTCTCTGCATATCTCGCACATTTGGAGATGACTTTAAGTTTAGATCTGCGCTCTTGCTTAAAGCCAGTGCTTCAGTTTGAGGTGGGACTAAAAACCTGCTCTATCTCTCTTTGATATGGTCGTACTGTTTAAGTACTTCAATGGAGGAGGAAGCGGTACTATCGTCGCATTTCTCAGACCCATTTGGTTAAGACATAGATCTAGATCTTGACAAAGTTCCGGAAGGCTCCTCGTTGTTATATGTCGGCGCTAGGCCTTCTTGACTATATCTAATGTCGAGTCTACCTACTATAGTTTGAATTCTCGTGTTAAGCGAATGTACTAGCTCCACAAGCTCGTCGATTTGACTCTCCGACATCTGTAGTGTTGTGTTTTAAGACTTTCTTTTGATTCAGATAACAATAGAAGAGTGAAAATTATTGAATACAATAAGGCCAACGTCTTGTGTGGAAGTGCACAATCAGAAGACGCTTTACGCATTCACCTCACGCATGAATGCGCAAAAGAAAAATAGTTCCTGCCCACTGGCGTAACAATAATTGTTATGCTTTGATACTACTCTCTTATCCTAGCTGATTATGGGTTTCAAGAAGGAGCGCGCTAAACCTAAACATTTTTTGCATAGCTCATTGCGTACATGTATTATGCAACATGCCCTATTAGCATCGTGTGCTTAAGGCTGGGGCTCCATAGAGCTTCACGCTTCCCGCTTCCCACTTCCCGCTTCCCGCTTCACGCCTCACGCTTCACGTCGCTATGTGCCACTGACAGTCATATCACGTGTTCACAACAGACGCCATTTGTAAAGAAAATCACAAGACAATGGACACTTCAGATGATGAACGTTTAATTCTGCTGTTTATACTAAAGAAAAGGAAACAAAGAAGAAAGAAGAAACGCAGTATATGGTGCCGTGAGCATTTTGTGCTACGGGCCACATGTGGAGAATACATTAGAACATTCCGGTCGCTCTTGGACAATCGGGACTAGGCGCTATTCTTCAATTATACAAGGATGACATATGACACATACAAAGAACTTCTGGCATTAGTCCTACCACTGTTACAACCCGTGGGTGCTAATTGGAGGCAACCCATTACAGGCGAAGAAAAGTTAATATTGACCTTGAGGTGAGTTATATACATTTTGATAGCCAGCAATAGCTTGATCCTGGCCGTGGTGGTAATACGGCGGTGTAGGAGTAGGAGTATCCCGATGAATGGACGAGGTGGGTTGTAGGTCGAGATGATAGGTTGAGTAGGATTCGATCGATGAACGTGAAGAATTGGATTTGTACATTGAGGACGATGAGATCTAGATCTAGCAATTGGATTCTTACCACAAATAAAACTCACCTGTTGGCGGTTGAATCTTCTTATCAATGTCTTCCCACGCTTGTTTTCTCTGTTCTTTATTTTTGTAATCCCTGTGGACAGGATTCCACAGGAATATGTGCTCCCGCACCATCTCTGTGACATTTTTCTTGTAATCATCCATCCTTCTCAGTTCACGTATCGTCAAAAAAGTGAGCAAGCACACTTTCCCGCTTCTCGTCTCTTCACGCGTGAGGCGGGAAACGTGAGACGGGAAGTCGTATGGGACATATTCGAACAAAATACCTCTCACCATTTTTCAGTTCACGCGGGAGGCGGGAAGTGGGAAGTGGGAAGCGGGAAGCGTGAAGCTCTATGGAGCCCCAGCCTAAGGGATGAAAACAAACAAACAAACAATCAAAAACCGGCGTCCTTTTGAACCAAAAACAAGTCGCAATGTTTTAGGCTAAGCTTTATGTTTACGGAAGACTCTCATCGTGTTAGCATCGTGTTTGGCATACATGTGTAATCCTCTACATCATCATTTAGCTGAGTGCAGCAAACTGCAGCTGTACAGGTTGATGAACCTTTTTTATTTTTGTAAGTGTTTGTGTAAAGGCAAGAGTTGTCGCTGTCGTCTAGGTATTGTCAAAACCGATAAAGGATTTAAATGCGCTTTTGATTGCCCTCAGACTCTCTTTGATCACTACGAGGATTTGTCGTCGAGAATTCCTTGATCGCGATCGGGCCAAAGTAACAAATAATATACAGAATCCCCAAATTTAATACGACCAGACGATTATGTGTAAACGGGTTCCCTACTCAATGACATTCATTACCCTCATTTAATTTTAGTTCTATGGTTGCTTTGAACTTAAGAGGCGATGCTGTGCAGCAGGACAATATAGATCTTTTTTCTTTATGCTAAAAATGCAACGCATTGTGTCAAATACTCTGTTCGCTGGTGTGCTTTATTATGCTTCAATTTTTTTCCAGTCAGTTTGAATTTCATGTTTGGCAGGCAATGGTAGATAGTTTTCATAAAACGAAGACTAATAGCAAAGGTCTGATTGCATATGCTTTTTTTTTCACTCGAAATAACTATCAATTTTAAATTTGGATACCAAGCCTAATAGGATTGTGATCCATAATTTAGTCGATAATATCATGTCAATAATCTAGCTTAATTTTTTCAAAAAGTTGATATACAGCTTTTTTTTTTAAATTAAATCTCGAGCTCTGCGTGAACCGCCTTGAAGTTTTTCAAAAGCATGAACTGTTGAATCCACTTAAACGCAGTTCTCGCTTTGTTTTTGTTTTGTTTTTTTCTTTTGAAAGTAAAATTTGGCGTTATTTTTTAACTTACGATTTTATATTAGATTGACGGATTTTGGTCCGTTATGTTAAGTGATAGTGGAAGTTAGTAAAACTTACTCAAATATCAATCAGAGAATGAATTTTTTTTAAAAGTATTGATATTGATAATTATGGGTTTTTTTATTTTATAGTAGAATTAAAGAAAACAAGGCTCTATTCACACTTTTTCACGTTAGCAACTGTAAGAGGTGTGTTTAAATTTGATGAATAAATTTCGCAGAATGTCAAAAAGTACACAAAAATCTATACTCAGAATGATCTGCGAGCCTCTATTTTTTTTAGCTTTTTTCTTGTTAACTTTTCTGTTCCTTTCGGTATGTTCTCTACTTAGCTTGATGTGTGCTGGTTAGGTTTTACAAAACTAGTCACAGGTATGTATTGATCCATGCATTTAGGTAAAGACTGTCGTTCAGGTTTTTTTATACATCTATTCAAATATACGAGCCTGTATTTAATTTTAAACCGAATTGTTCGCTATAGTTATTTTTTTGTTAATTTTATTTTTAATCTTAATTTATTTGAGAGAAAATTCGCAAAAAATTTAATTACTAAAACTCGTACAATTTTATTGTTTTGTTCCTCAGGTGCCAGGGCAAGATCATTATAGTCCTATCGAAAAATTTCGAATCTTCATCAGAGTGTAAATTTATTACACAGTACGCCAGGACCTTAGATCCAGGTTTGCATTGGTGAAGTCATCATGGGGATGTTGCATTTTGAATACATGTATTACAGGATGTCGTGGTATAGAAGAAACTATTGGAAATCCGAATAGAAGAATATCCCGGTTCAAAACTATCAAAACAAACGCCATAGCATTCATCAGCTTTAAATTTCGTGAGCACATAAAGCCGCACCGTCAATGTAGGTTACCTTATTCCATTAAAAATGTATAATCTAAATTCAATGTCCAAAATGAATTATCGAATGCTATTGAATGTTGTGTGATGACCTTAAAATTTGTTCGTGCTTGTTTTCTTAGAATGAAAAAAAACCTTTATTCTTACCACATCCAACCTTGTCGACCAGTATTCACCCTTACTCTCTCTCTCTCTCTCTCTCTCTCTCTCTCTCTCTCTCTCTCTCTCTCTCTCTCTCTCTCTCTCTCTCTCTCTCTCTCTCTCTCCCTCTCTCTCTCTCTTTCTCTCTCTCTCTCTCTCTTTTAGATGGCTCAATCAGTAGAGCGTTGAACTGACAGTCTTGGGTTCGAATCTCTGCTTGGGCTCTCTGGAGGTGAGGTCGGATCTCATCTAACCAGCCTTTGCCTAAAGTAATACAATCTTCGTGGTTGTAATTGTAGAGGTTAAAGCGGCATTGCACTAAATCTTTACCTGTGGGACTGAAAAAAAGCGGTTGTATTTCCCAGGTCTTCGCATCATTTTCGGCCCTAAAAGGCCAATCGTGTAGACTGGGTGGAGGTGAAAAACCAACCAATTAATCTCTCTCTTTCTTACTTTGTGTGGCTTTGCAAACTGATTCTCTTTCTTTTTTTTTAACCACCTCTTTTAATCTTTTTATCATTCTTTCTCTCTTTTCCCTCTATTTCTAGTACATCATTTCTTTATCATTATTTCGCTCTGACAGAGTAATTCTTTTCATGGTATTGGTAGCGTATGTCTTTGTCTTTCTATGGTCCTCTCGTTCTCTCCTTTTTACCTCTCTGCACCCCCTCCCCCCCTTTTTTTTTACATTTCTGACCTGTTACAGACTTACAAAAGCGAAATTTGATCCCTGTGGTGATAGACAAGAGGTGCCATATCCCTCGCAGCCTTGCTGGTGTGATCGTTATCAACTACCATCACAACAAAAGGAGAGGCTGGCTGAAGAAAAGGATGGCAGACGCTATATTTGCCTAGCACAGTAGCAGTATGCTTTTTTTGCCAGGATCGCCACCAATGTCATTAACTGATCTGAGATTTAGACGGGAGGTTGACGAGTTGATTTTTTTTTTTAATTGCATACCTAGTATAATCTATTTCTGTTAATAGGTATGTGTGTGTGTTCATAGTCTAGATGAATACATGTACTCATTAGATTTAATATAGATTTGTTGTCATTCGGGAGAAGACCATTGCACATTTAAATTTAATTAAATCTCAAAGATATTTTAGATCTGAATCAAGCATGAAAAGAATCGTTAGCCATTTGGAAAGGACGTTTAATTGTAATGTAGCCTATGCAAACTTTAATTGACGTTATTTTAGTCTCTATGTTTGCTTTGCACCAACCAGGCCGATATTAATAAATTATTTTTTTTATGCAGGCCATAATAATTGTACGATAAATCTCATCCCATACTAAATACATTAACTTACGATCGTCGGAACGTAATTTTACATTAGTTTTTTAATAAGACATAAAGTGCGGATGCGTTTCCTCGAAATCTTTCTTCACACAACATTCTCAGGAAAATCCTGTGAGTGGATAACTTTGAAATCAATGTGATCACAAGTGTGTGAAAAGGTTTAAAGAAAACATATCGCTGCCTCATTTAAAAAAAAAATAGAACATGTACTTCTTTATATCTCGGTAGATTTTTGTTTAAATTTTGTAAAGTATCACGTTAATTAGTCTTAGCAGTGTGATTTTTAAAAACCTATGATCAAACTTGATTATAGTTTTTTAAGCTCCAAAACTAATATTTTTAAGCAACTGCTTGCAAAAGTCATAATCCTTTTTTATGCTAACATAATAGCCATTGATATCATTAAGAATTGTCGTGTATCTTATTAGTTCAGATTTTTAGCTGCGATACATATTATTGGAGTAAATCCAAACAAACAATATGATTGGCGATCTTAAGGCATAACAGGTAAGGTGAATATTCTTTATTCAAGATTTTTTTTATTTTAAAGAGTAGAATAAATCTGATATGTCTTTATTATGAATAAGGTTTAGATAAAAGGTAAGACTGACACTGAGACTAAGAGTAAGATCACTTTGTGCCCCATAATGCCTTGAAGAGTGATTAATTATCGGCCTTTATTTTCTGATCAGTCAGTCAGTCGTCAGTTGTTGGCACCTCCGTGTTCAGTGGTTGTTCCTCCAACGGATGCCCTCCAGCCCTCTCAGTGTCAACTTCTGTGGATGCCTCGCCAAGAGACAGCCCAGTGATTCTCATGATGTTGTCCATCAGGGACATTGCTGGTCTGCCTCTTTTTATGGTGCCCTCCACTCTGCCCTTCTGTGCTTTAAAATAGAGATCTGTTTTTTGACTTGTGTCTGAATGTCCAATGTATCTGAGCCTTCTTTTGTTTATTTCGTTCATCAGACTCCTCTTTATGCCAAGGCATTTTCATTGGTTCCTTTGTCCTGCTAACGGATACTCAGGAGTTGCCTGTATAGCCACATCTCAGCTGCCTTGAGCTTGTCCCCTTTCTTTTTCAGAGACCATACCTCACATCCATACAAGAACTGGCATGATAAGGCACTTCAACATTTTCAGCTTTAGGTTGGTGGCAATATCTTTCCATAAATTTTTCAACTGGATCATCTTAGCTTTTGCCATAGCAATCCTGGTCATGACATCTTTTAAACATGTTCTATCAGAAGACTTTATGAAGCCTAGATACTTAAAATGCTGTGCTTTTTCTAGGATTGTATTGTTGACTACAATTTATGTGAGATCATCAGGCAAACCTACTTTCCTTTTATATGCTTGATTTTTGTCCTCTTTACATTCAATCTCATACCTTCAACTTTGCCTGAGGAGTTTACTCTGTACTTTTCTTGAGCTGGTGATATCTCCCACAGGGAGCGCTGTATCATCTGCATATCTCAAGTCAGGAAGTACATATATTCTGCCACCAAACTTATTACCCGTGTCGTAGATGTCGGCGTTCTCATGATCTGTTCTGTGCAAGAAGTGAACAAGTGAAGCAAGCTTGTCTTTCTCCTTTGCTTATGTTGAAGTACTCACAATGTTCTCCATTCCATCGTATTGTGACCTTCTGGTTGTGATACAGACCTGTGATAAGTGCTACAAGGTGCTTTGGGAACCCCTTGGTATTATGAAATGATGCTTGACACTGTCAAAAACTTTGCTGTAGTTATTGAAAGCTAGGAAGGCCTCTTCTATGCTGTTTCTTATTTTCTCATTGAGTAGTGGAAGTGTGAACAGCATATCGATGGTGCCTCTGTCTGACAATCTGACTACTCTTCTTCTGTCTTTGCCCTCATTCTACTAAGGATTATAATGCTTACTTGAGAATCTTACTTGCATGACTGATAAGAGCAATCATTCTATAGTTTGAGCATTCCTTTGCGCTTCTATTCTTGTGTAACATGACAAATTCTTGCTTTTTCCGGTCTTCAGGCCACGGACTAGTCACCCATATCTTATTACAAAGCATGTTTAGTGCTTTTATCCCTGATGTCTCTGAACTTTTTATAATCTTTGCAGGAATTCCATCTAGGCCTGGTGACTTTCCGGTTTTTACTTGGTCTATTGCTGTTGTGACTCCATTCAGAACAGGAAAGGGCTCAATATCCTCATAATTCAGGTCAGGTGGTAATTTCTGATGGTAGTTTTTAAAAGGTAAAACTGTCTGAGTTGCACAAGATTGACAGCTCCTCAATCTTTAAGTTATTAGGCATTTTTTGACATAACATTTTTTAGACATGTGGGATTACCTTAACCTTAACCCTGTCACATAAGTACAGAGAATTTAGTTTTAAACATGTAAAACATGCCGCAGCAGACACTTAAGTCTCAAAAATACAAAACAACCCCAGCAGATAATTTTAGTAGAAAAATAAAACGCGCCCTAACAGAAAATAACCGCCGAAGGTAAATCACCATCCGAAGCAGTTACCCGTGCGTGAGATTAAGATCTAAGACCTAACCAACAAATAGTGGCCTGAAATGCAATGAAAATGACTCACATATATATATTTAAAATTTTTACAAGTAATCTTGAGCATAACGATTCAATGACAATAATTCTTTATTATTAAGCAATCTGATATAGCTTCAAACTCTTCTCCGAGTTAACAGGTAGTGATCAATCAGGTATTATTATTAAATATTAAGCCACATATATAGTGGCATAGTGCAATAATCCAACAAGCACCAAAATGCGATTTTACAGGAGGGCCAAAAAACTTTTATTTAAAAAGTAATTGAACAATCTAAATGCGCTTTTGTTGTAAGTTTACCACGGACCCAACTCATTTTCTAATGACGATGTTTAATTGAAATAGTTATGATTGAAAGCTGTCAAGCACATACTACTTACGTCGCTATATGATCCCCGGTTTCACTTTGTGCAATAAACTGACAAAGTCTTTTGACGTTATTTTACACAATTTTTTTTTTTACAAAATTTCATTCAGAAGCCTGTGTCGGTTTATCGCGATGAGTAAGATACAGCACACAAAATTTAAATGTCCTAAGCAGTCTCCTACTATGTAACCAGATCACTCATAAGTGTTGCCCTCTTATTTCTAGTTTAGAAAGGACACGCACTTTTGGAAAGAATGGCGGGATTATGAAAAGAAGACAAAGA
This sequence comes from Elysia crispata, assembly GCA_033675545.1. Taxonomy (NCBI): domain Eukaryota; kingdom Metazoa; phylum Mollusca; class Gastropoda; family Plakobranchidae; genus Elysia; species Elysia crispata. Next base: position 335,764 of record JAWDGP010002247.1, read on the forward strand.
TGAAACCCACAGACCTGCTATTACAGAAAAAAGCAGGAAAAGCTCAGAGATAGCACGCAACAAATTTACTATGAACTTGATTTTATTTTTGAAATGCCAAACTGCACCATTGTTTGTGTCAAACAGGAAATTTGAGTAGACTACTTGTGAATTAACTTCAAACGATGACAAAGCTTAATCTCATCACCCAACAAAAACACGACAGGGTAGGTTTAAAAAACAAAAGAAAATGGTTTACAATCTTTATAAAAAAAAAGGGGGGGGGGGAGAGGAGGGAGAGAGAGAGAGAGAGAGAGAGAGAGAGAGAGAGAGAGAGAGAGAGAGAGACAAACTATTGCAAGTAATTTTTTTGTGAAGTGAAATGTTGTCTGTATCAAAGCCACAATGACAACAAGACGCTCTACACATATATAACATAACGGTGTGGATAACGTGGAGAAAAGAACTAGTTGACCTAATACATTTAAAACAAGTGCATAAAGTATTCATAATTTGTCAAAAGCTATGTGAATAAACTGAAAACATAGTAATGCTAAATGTTAAAAAAAAAAAAACCCAGTTGATTGGTATTCTAAAGCATTTTTCAAGTATACAAATTTATGACATTCAAGTTCTCAAGATTCACTATAAAAACAGTAAAGACAGTAGGAATTAAGATTGCAGTGATTGATGAAGATAATACCAATCATAGTGAACTGGTTCCTTGTTTTACACATGAGGTAAATCAGCATTTTCAATATATAGAATCTGTATTAAAATCCTAGCTACAAAAAAGATCCATTTAATCTGATCCTTATGGCCAATCATTACTTTTTCTTAAACTAGAGCATCGGAATCTATACATATCACTATAATTAAGAGGTTATCAATAGGCATCGTGTTTACGACTGCTTGATCATAAAAGACAATGTGCCAAACCTTTAGAGCGTTGAAAGTCTGATAAAACTTACGCTTCAAAGGTCAAAGGATGCTGTAAGGATGCAAAAGTTTACAAGTGTTAGGCATAATGGAGTGGGCAATGAGACTCCAATAATATTCTTCAAAAGTAAAGCATTATTTTGTCCAATATGGCAACTGTAAAACAAAGATAGTTAGCCTCGTTCTAGTCATTTTCATGGTCTGCTTCTATCGTAACGGGTAGAGAGTCGTAAAAACTTCTGTATGGCGCAGGCAACTTGTCCAGCATCGACCAGACTCATCAGGTCTTTCTTCTATCTTCAGGTCGACTATCTCTGGAGATTCAAGTCCCTTTCGTAAAGTAATTTCACCTCTCTCCGCACCGTCTTCACTCTTCCTCTTTCGTCGGAACAAGTCCAAGCTCTGATGTTGACCTTCATACTCAGTTTTCATCAGCAAAGCATTTGGGTCATCGAGCTGTAACCTGCCTTACCTTGCTCCAGATCACCTTCTCTCCATTATCATCTAAGTCAATGAATTCACCGGCGCTCATTTCTTTGACTATGTACTGTTGTTTCGACGTTCTAGCCGTCTGATGTGTAGCAAGTTCTATTGTCGCATGAACTGAGTCATTTTCAGTCTCTCCGTGCCCTTTCTCTATAAAGGTATGGTTGAGTCGCTTCACGTGCCATCTGTTTCTGGCAAAAGACAACAAATGCGACATATCGGTTCCGATTCTGTGCAGCGCAGTTGTCTGAGAAAAGGTCCACTTCCTGGACACCTTCAGCACTTCTGATAGCTGTATAAAGGGAGAGGCAGGAAGCCACCTTGTTAGATCCTCTCTTGCCTTCATTCTTCGGTCACATGTAACAGAAAGCATATTACTTCTGACATACATTGATAAGACACAACAAAGAGGTTCCCTGTAGCGAACATAGTTCAATAAATAATTACGTGTTGTGCAATTATATTTACTTAGGCGCCATTTTCCCTATTACATTAGGCTTAAGTCGAACCTCCCTGAATGGCCTACAGTCGCCAAAGTACCGGTAAGCGAAACTTTGGTTTTTATTTTGAATTTTGGTGGGATTTCTTTATGGATCCAATTCCAAACAATCTTTACCGGGTATCTTAAGTTATCTTGCAGTTGCAGAAAGAGTTTAAAACAGAAGTGGGGATTTCTGCACATTAAACAGTAAATTCAACACAACCTGGTTGAGTACATGTAAATTTTCAATTATCTATTTTTGTCAAATCATGTGCTAAGATGATATTGATTGGAAGTTACCTTACGCCAAGGATTTTCACCAGATGTCTGAAATCTCAATCATTTAAGGAAGAGTTGATTTTTAAAAAATTTTTTTTTGTTTTAAAGAATATTCGTTTTTCAGCTCCCCTACATTTGATTTATGGTAACATCATGGAACGCTGGCTTGGTAGCCATTAGATGTTTCTAGATAATCTGCCATGTCATTAGGAGTATTTCTTGTTATTTTACAAGCTACCACAACTCTGACTGTCACCTTAATTTTTTTATTTTTAATTAAGGGTCTTTAAGAGTTGTGTTTTATTTATTTATTGGTTTGTTGTTGGGTTTTTGGGGTTTTTTTTATATTGGTTTTTATATTTCTTTTTTTTTTTTTTTCGGTATTCATCGTACTCTTCTTCGGGAAAAATATTCGATTAGCAATTTCATGAAAAGAAATGTTATTTATTTATTTATTTTTTTTTTATTTATTTGTTTATGTCTTTCTCTCCAAGAGGCCTTAATAACTAGAGGCTAATACAAATTTGTATTTTATGTCCTTGAAATAATGATAACAATGCATTCGCACCTTTCTTCTTGATTAAGTAAAGGATTTTTTTGTGTCTTGTTATTTATGCATTTATTTTTTGCTGTTGTTGTTGTTTTACAGTATATTTCTTATCAAACATGGCAGACGGAAAGTTTTTTGAATTTATAATATTTAATGATATAAATATACTAGGAGAGACTATCAAAAGATTATATTGAAGGGGTCCTGATTTTGTAAGTTAAAATTGAGCTTTCGACTTCAGGCTTTCATCAGACAAACAAGATTTGCAACCACTAAAATAATTTTAAAATTTCAAAATATAAAGAGGGCAATTATGTTAAATAAATCCTTTAATAAGTAAATTAGCTGAACATGAACGAAGATAACACTGATATAAGGTAAAAAAATATGTTAAGGAGTGTATGGGTAAAAAAGCATGGGGAAAGGGAAAGAATGAGAGAGAGAGAGAGAGAGAGAGAGAGAGAGAGAGAGAGAGAGAGAGAGAGAGAGAGAGGGGGGGGGGGGGGAGGGAAGAAAAAAAAGAGGGAATGATAGAAAGATAGGTAAATGCATGGATAGTAAACAGAAAAATATGTAAATGGTAAGTAAAGAGCGGTTTTTTTGTGGGGGAGTGGGGTGGATTAAGAGAGTTTTAGAAAGATAGGTAGATGTATGGAGATATATATATATATATATATATATATATATATATATAAATATATATATATATATATATATATATATATATATATATATATATATATATACATTGTACATGTATATATATGTATGACTTGGATACGTGTACGGTCTCTAATTCGCGTCCAAGAGAGAGGCGGTTGAGTCTAATTCATGTGCGCGCTGGCTGGCTGAGCGAAGCGAGAGAGAGTCGGGCCAGCTTAATTCATCTCTCCGCTGAGCGAAGAGAGAGGCAGGCACTAGGCCTAAGAATTAAGATTGAAGATTTATGCCTAACATTAACAAGAAAGTATGTCGTTTGTGTAAAAAAGGGAGGGCTCTCTCTCTCTCTCTCTCTCTCTCTCTCTCTCTCTCTCTCTCTCTCTCTCTCTCTCTCTCTCTCTCTCTCTCTCTCTCTCTCTCTCTCTCTCTTCTCGACTGGGTCAAGATAAACCTCCATAAATCTAGATCTATTTCAACTCAGTTAATAAGGAATCAAAAGAAAAAATAATCTTTTTAATATAATAATATCAGATCTTAATAGCATAATTATGGACACAATTTATTCCTCAGTGTAGATGAACAAAATGATTTACAATTAGATCTAGAGGCAAACATTGAAGAAGCACGAAACTTCGTTCGTTAAAACTGAAACTCGCCCGTCTCAGATCTGGCTTTCTCTAACTTGAGAGGAAGCGCTCTCCCTCGCACTGACCATTGTTTCTCGACAGGGGGGTTAGACTTGCCACACCAGCGCTCAGGGCCGGGTTGGGTTGGAAATCAATCTTCTGTCCAACTGACGGTTTGAATTGATCCCCACAGTTTCTACACTGTTGGAATGGCGTTCCAACGGGTACTGTTTGTTGAAAGGGGCGATATAGTCCGATCATCCTGCCAGCTACCTTGTTCTGCTTGGTGCGGGACTTAGGGTCCGGAAAATTGATCCATAGTGGGCTCTCTTTCCTCCACATCATCTTCTGAAACAGGCGCCGATGATATAGCAGTGGGGGTAGAAGGGTCTGGAAATTGGAAGTTCATCCTCAGGATTGTTCCCATCATCCGCATCTTCTTCATCTGCTTCGACATCAAGCTAACAATCTCTCAAAAACTCTTTCCTTTGGTGTCAAATTTGCAGGAGACACCATCTCTGCAGTTGTAGTAGAAAAATTGGGTCTCCCAAAGAACTTCTCATATCGTGTCGATGGTTGAGTGGCTTTGTTGATGCGGTTGTTGTAGTTATAATAAAACTCTTCCAGCTGGTCGGACCAGGCTGGATTCTTGAATATTGTTTTCTTTAAAAAAATCCATACTGTTTGGTTGAACCGCTCAACCCTGCCTTGTGACTGTGGGTGGTATGGTCGACCATTCATTTTCCTGACTTGGAAGTTTCGAATTACTTCAGTCAAGTCCTCATTGTTGAACTCCCTTCCATTGTCAGTTTGTAAAATTCTTGGGGTGCCATACAAGTACATGTAAATGAAATGTAACAAGGCATCAGCCATTTCTGTGGCTGACTTGCCCTTTGTCGGTGCGCCGAAAGCAAATCGTGAGTAGCAATCTACAACATTAGGATATATGTTTTTGTTGGGCGCATGTTTTCCCACGTCCATTTGCTACCGGCTATTGGGGTAGGTTGCTAAAATGGCTCTTCTTGTCACTGTCGCTCGAGGAAGTTCAGTGGCTTGCACACATTCAACACAACGAATTTCTTGTTTGAACAGAAGCTTAACAGTTTCTCTAATAAGGTAAAAATCTGATCTCAGACTGGCATAAATGGTCTCGGCTCCAAAGCATGGTTTTCTTCGATTTTAGCGATCAGTTCTACTTTCGAGAGGCCTCGGCGGTGTTTGCTGAGGCTTGTCGACCTAAAGTATCGGTTTCAGCGTCATTAAAAAAAAAAAACTGTGAGCAGCATTTTTTAATCATGCGTTGATATTTGTATACCTTAGATCTTATTAAGTTTGGAAAGTTAAAGAAAAACCTACAAAATGAAGTGATCTGTGGTTAATAGTGGGCAATGAAACTAAAAAATGTAGATTTAAGCTTAATTTTCAGTACAAGAAATTTGTCAACAAAGCAAATTATTTTTAGGTCTATTCGTAGTTCCAAAAGTTAGCCACCTCTCTTCGTTTGGCGTAAGGCTAGGCCTAGATCTAGACTAGATCTAATCAACGGTGATCGCAAAACTGTATTGGCCTACCTCTCTTCGCTCGATTGCGCAAGCCAAGATTTGGAGACACACGCAAGTCACGCACCGCCAGCGCCAGCCTCTCATCGGACACGAATTACTCAATTAGAGACCGGCCACGGAAAGGGGGAGAGAGAAAGAGATGTTAGACCCAAGAAAGGAATGATAGGAAGAAAGGTGTATGTAGGCAATTCGAATTCGATTTAACCCTAACCGTACGACGGGGGTGATTTTGACACCCAAGGGGTCATTTTTATTCGTTTTAAAATACTTAGAATCGGAATATAATATTGAAATTTTCGGTATTCCTCATTAGTCCATTTTGACAAATGATAATACCAGAATTATAGCCAAAAGTTTTCTAAAACCTCCCATATTTTTTTTTCCTTTTTTTTTTTGGGAATGGGGGTGACTTTGACACCCCACCTCTTAAAGAGGCAAAAAAAATTACGTGTATGATATTCCTATTAGTACACCGAGGGTGACACAGACACCCCACCGCTGTAAAGAGGACAGCTGAGATTCATTCCTATCCGTTCGTCGGGGGTGACGCAGAAACCCCAATATTCGATACCACGCTTTATGGGCTATATTTGGACGGATCCCAAGACTTAAGTCTGACAATTTTACGTGCTGCTACACAGAGACAGTGCGAGGATACCAGGACTCCTCTCTCAGCCGGTCACATTATATTGAAGACAATAAAGGATGCTGTTGATAAGAATCTTGATGATGATGACAAAAGGATGATATTGGTGTTGATGAGGAAGATGATGAATACATGCATATATAGTATACTGTTGATGGTGAAAGGTTGATATTGGTGTTCTTAAGGATGATAATGATGATAGGTGTATTGTTGGTGGTGATGAATACTGACGACGATGATGATATTGTTGGTGGTGACAAAAGTATGATATTGGTGTTGATGAGGACGATGATGAATACATGTATACATATATAGTATACTGTTGTTGACGAAAGGTGTTGATAAGGATGATGATATTGTTGATGGAGACGACAGGATGATATTGGTGTTGGTAAGGATGATGATGATAATGTTGATGGTAACGAATACCTATGATAACGAAAGGATGGTTTGTCGTTATACGCAGGCAAAGGTTGAGGAGAAAAGGATGGTGATGATACTGAAGCAAAGGAGGATGACAGTTTAACACCTTGTGGATATACCTTTGTTTTCTGAAAAAAAAAAAAGTTCGTCTTATTCTTGACAGCAGAGACAGACTGTTTTTGTTTCGTTTCTTTTAATGGGTGGAACAAACACTACTCTTGCACATGGAGCAACGCATTGTTGTTTTCAAATCCCGATGTCTGGGGCAAAGATGGCACCGACCACGCTTTCTGTTGTCAGGGGTAGAGACCTCTCCAACTTGAGCTTGTGTTGGGTGCTGATGCAGGGCTGTGTTGATGATGAACTTCAAATGTCTTGACAGGTTCTTCATAATCTGTCTACGTTCAAGCTAAGGTCTTACCAGCTCCTTAGCCACAGTAATGCTGAAAAGCACTCTCCTATCTTCGTCTGACAGCTTGTCGGAGGGGTTAACTTTGCGCCAGACGACAAGCGCAGCTATAGATGCAAGGTCCAGCACGTTGTAAAACAGTAAAATCGGCCACCTGCTTGTTTCCCGCTTGGTGGTAACTGAATGACACATTTGGTCCATGCCATCCACCCCTCCTTTTGTGGCATTGTACGACATCACAATCTCTGGTTTCCTTGTCTCTACATCAAAATTGTCATCGTGATGCATCGTGCTCAAAACAGCAACATGCTTTTTTTATTTGATTTATACGCAACAATTGTGGTTTTCTTTTGAAAGCCGAAGATGGCATCTCCCTTCTTTAGTCCTTGTCCAGTTTGAAACTCTTGTGGCAAAAAGCGTTTGCTCCTCCTTACTCAGTTACTGTTCCAACAAGTGTCATATTGTTGGCCAGGAGATGTGCACTTAATTCCATGTCCGTGAAGAAATTATCTACTGTTAGATTTCTGCCACTGCCAAAGCAAGGCGATGCTAGAGCTATAGCAGTATTCCTCCCAATGTTTGTGCCCTCTTTTGCCCGTTTCGTCCCAGGTAGGGATCTCCGTGAAGAGGGAAACCATTCTCGGAATCGCAAATCCAGAAAATTTTAATCCCATACTTATCCGGCTTTGATGGGAGGTACTGTAAAAATGCACATCGCCCTCTCCAAGGTATGAGTTGCTCTTCTACAGTGAGAGTCGGCCCAGGCACATATACTCTGCTCAAGTTTCCGTTGAAGTCTTCCCATAGGTCACGTAAAGGTGCAAAGGCATCCTTCTCTCTTCTTTGACTCCTCGTTTCCTTGTCATCGAATCTCAGGTGGTCGCTAAGCTTTAGAAAACGATCTCTAATAAAGCATGCCATTACCAGTGGGTTGTACTCTGTTTTACTCCACAGAATTGTACATGTAGTCGGTATGCCATTATCTCTCAACGCCCCCATGTGAAGGAGACATCCGATCCGATAAACCCTTCAATTTCTGTGGCATCGGTATGTCTCCACTGCTCACCATGAACCCCCTGCCCTTCCTTGTTGGTGCATTTTGCAGTTCTTTCAATCATCTTGGCATTGGCGAATTTTTTATATGCAGCACCAGCTGTATGCATGTTTCTTGGATTTATGACCTGCCTGATTGGTGGTCTAAATGTATTCCTGGAAGGAGTTTTTGTGGGTTCGGGTGCATTCTTGCACCACACATTGCCATCTTTGGATTTGTAATATCCATGGAGATCGCTGGGTAAGTCAGAATGTGCTAAAGTAGGCAAAATCGAGGAGGTGGGTGCAGGAGAAGAGTTTGGCGACAGGTCACGATTGTCTGAGCCAGATGAAACACCACCCTCCATCTCTCTGCTCAAGAAGGCCATATCTAGTGGTTGAAGGGTTGTGGTGCTTGGCTCATCATCCTCAGAGTGTCCATCCGAAGAACTTGGATATATCCTTGGAATAGTATCCTCTTCAGAGTCGCTTTCCCTATTCATTTCATCCTCTCCTACCTGCTTTTCTTTAAAGTCGTCCTCACCACCATGGGCCAAATCGCTTTCGAAATGGCAAAAAAATATTATTCCGCTCCATAAGACACCTATGTGAGGATCGGCTAACATGTCTCAATTATACTTTACATATCGGCCCAGACAGACCTTTACAGACCAGATCAACTCTACTTATAATTCAGACCATTGCAATATCGCTGCCTCTTACTAAGCTTAGGCTAACATCATTCCACAACAATTATTGATTTCAAAAACTACCGTAAGCCGGTATAGTAAAAGAAGACTACAGCAGGGCTTTTGGTTACAGAGGAAAAATCCAGTTGTAATGTAGCAAGCCTCCATCTACACCTAATAATAACATCCGTAATGTGCCCCTCTCTCTCTCTCTCTCTCTCTCTCTCTCTCTCTCTCTCTCTCTCTCTCTCTCTCTCTCTCTATCTATCTCTCTCTCTCTCTGTTGTAAGTTCCACCTCATTTAATCAGTGGGCTGACCAATCACATCACATCACAGTATCTTGACTGCATGCCTGTTGATCATCCCTTCTCATTGTATCACACGACACGTTCGCATCCTTTGTCTAGACCTAGCCTAGGGCCTAGACTGTTGTACACGACGTACGGTTAAGTATACATCAGTAATTTGTCTATTTAACATGTGGGGGCACAAAGTCACCCCCGACGTACGGATACGATAGCAAAACACGACGTACGGATAGGGTTAAAAAGAAATGCGGTTAGATTGATAGATAAGAGAGATAGGTTGATTTTAAAAGCTTTACCAACATCATTATCTGTATCATCAACGTCCAATGTTAATAGTTTGGGTTATAAGACGAAAGTAAGGCCCAGTTTTAAGTTTGTTTAATTTTTATTTTAAACCGAGAATATTTGCGTCAGTATTATAAATACGGTATAAAAATCATGATCATCTGCGTTTATGAAACCAAGAGAGAGACGAACTAAAGAAAAGTAATTTTAAGAAACTATTAGAATTTTTTCATGAAACCAGTTGGCTCATCGTCATCATTTCCACTACATGTATCACTGCAACAGCCATCGCCCTCAATGGCATCAGCAGAAGCAATAACGGCTAAGACATTATATTAGCGTTACATAGTAGGGTACAAAAATCCATTTAAATTTAGTGTAGGTCGCCCCTTAAAAGAAGAAGAAAAATAGGAGACTAAGGAGAATATGATGATGATGATGATGGGGATAAAGAAAAAATAGAAGCAAGTACAATGCCATTCCCTCTTTGATAAACTCTGTTGCTGCTACAAAACGTTGTGTAAAGGCATAAATAGGGGCATACCTGTAATTATTTAGCTTTCAATTATTACCCAAAACAAATTTGATGCATTAAAACTTAATGAAAATGTTAAAATAGGCTACTTTCCCCTTATATGGTCAACTTGCAAGTCTAATAGGTTTGAAACCACAATTTGTTTCTTTGTTCCATACTAAGCCTAACGCTGCAGTGTTATTGACACATCTCCCAATGAACAAGGAAGACGATGAAGTGCATGTACATAATTATACTGATATAGTTCGATGCGGGCTCTGGTCGCCTTTTTTTTTTTTTTTGTATACACTTAGTACTTACATGTACTCAGCCTTGTCATGCTCGTGTCTTATACATGTAGCCTCATTAGTTCTTAAAAGGGAGTTGCAACCCACACATGCATAGGCTATATTTATATCGTAGAAATGGTAAGGTACAAAGTTGCAATTTGAGCGATTGAAATTTAAAGAAAATGCTAGAATCTTTTAGCCAATTGAATCCCCCAATCACGCATTGACATTCGACGTAACTTGCTTAAGATTACTTGACTCAATTTCGTTCGTAGTCGTACGGTACTCTGAAATGATAAAGGATAGGCCTACCTATGATCAGGTTAACATTAAATTTTGTTATTCATTACATTTACAATCAGCATCACCACAAAATACTCCGCTTGTGATTAACTATATACGGTAAACTTTACGTTGAAGGAGAAGTAGAGTTATTTATTGACTGCAAGTCGCAAACATCATAAATTGTGAATGTAAATCAGTGGGGATTTTCAGTATAGGAATAATCTAAACTTCTTTTCTCAGCTTTTCAGAGGGTAAATTTGAAAATAATTGTACTTTTTTTTTACAATACCGGTTGTGAAATCCTTCAATACGATTGGACGTAATCATCTGTTCCCGTAATTTTATCCTATAAAGTTCATAATTGTTTTGGGGTAAAAATTTGTACTTGGTTTTTGTTTTTTTGTTTTTTTTGAGTTTATGTGAATAATTATGGTTTATATAAGAATTTCTTTTTAATCATATTAAAATTTCATTAGGAAATTAAAAAAAAACCTCCAATGTAACCTACCTTTATGTGCAAAAATTAAATAATCAAAAATAAAGTTTTCTTGAGGAATTGAGAGCGAATATGGCAAAAAAATGAAAGAAAGAGAGACAGACAGAAAATGGGGAAGGGTGTAAAAAACATACAGGAAGGCATAAAAATATTTCTGAACACTTTTTAAGTGGTGATATATTATATTATTATATAGGCCTATTAGCCGCCAAAAAAGTGAATGTGGTTAACTTTATGGTTACAGAACATGTAAAAAATCCTCATAAGTACATGTATTATGTAGTGGGAGATTATCAACTCTGTAAGTGTTGTTATTGAGGCAACAAATGAGCGTATATGTCTTTCCTTGGAACGTTTCAACTTCTAGACATTGCTGTTTTTGAACTTCAACTTAATTACGACCCAGTTATGTAGGACACGAGTACGGGTGAAAGGTAAAATGTAACAATTGAATTTTATTAGCAAAAAAGTAACTTGCAGACATAGTATTAATAGTTTTTAGTCATACAACTTAAAAGCCGGCAGAAATTGAAAATTAAATTAATTGAGATAATGTGACATTAATTATTAAATAGGCAATACAATACATGTATGCACAAAAATACCTTAGGCACCCGATAGCTTAGTTCAATAAATTTGCTACGGCTTTTCAAAGTCAAATTGTTAGATCAAAGATCAATTTATTTCACGATGCCGGTTAAAACAGTAAGAGAAGAACAAAGGTTTTACAACCCACTATACTAGTAAAAGCTATCGAGACTTAAACACAGGTCAAAAGTGCTATTAAAAGACGAATTTTGGAGGAATGAAAACAGTAAGCGAAAGAAAAAAAAATAAACTAACAAAAGCAATTTAGAATCAAACTCATGACCCTGTCTTTTACAAATACACCAGAGTCTCATTTAATTGTAGTGATGGCAGTGGAAAAATTGGTGCAACTGAGATCAAAGAAAATTACCAGCAAACATATTTTACTACAATGTGTAAAAGTGCATCATTCTCTTCAGAATCATGTTAATCAGCTGCAGAAATCCAGATTGAGATTAATGGGAATGGCAAGACTACAATTTTTCTTTCTGAAAGTGAAACCATCATGCATTTTAAAATTTTATGTTACGTAAAAAATCATGGCTGTCGCAGCTTAATAACGGGTGCTCTAATTCAAAAGTTTTCAATTTTACACGCTTCGGATTCGATCTGTTTAGTAACAGAACGAGATTACATCTAGCAACGTACATTGCTCCTACGCTTAACCCTATAGTATACGTACATAGGGGGTGATTTTGTTACCCAAGTGTCGTTTTTGTTTTTTATTTGTTTCAAATATTTATAATGGGAATTTTGTTCTGAAATTTTCAATATTTCTAAAAAAAAATAGACCATGCGTTATTTATAGGCTACTTATAACAAATAATTTGAAACTATACTGACCATTGGTCATTTCTGAAACCCTTCAATTTCAAGTAATGGTACCGGGGTAACTGTGTTACCCCACATCTCAAAGAGACAAAAAAAAAAAAAAACAATACTTTAATAGTCGTACATCGCGGGTGTCACAGATACCCCACATATAAGTAATCGACTTATAAACCCATTTCCTGTTTCGCCCACCAAGAGAGAAAAATAATGGGTTCTTTCAAGCGGGTATTCGTTCTAAAAAGGTAAGATCTGTTCACCAAAAACAAAAAAAAATTGTACACTGTATTATTTAAAAAATTCATTAGCGGACATTTCATTTTCAATTTCCATGATTAACTAGTATTATTATGTGTATAAAAGCTTCTAAGAAAAGTAAATGCTGGTTAGATCAAATGTAGGCCTATGTTCTCAACCGGCCTAGGCAATTTTAAGCCTGCCATAGACGTGGCGATAAATTGATGCCATCCATTGACTGCCAATATTGCTAACAATGACCCAAGCAAAAATTGCCTTCCATCTGCCCACACACGCGTTGACAAAATCATTCGATTTTTTTGTGTCAAAGTTTTTGGTTCGTTTCAACGTGTAAAAAAAGTAATGTCCTCACCTCACAGGATAATCAGTTTCCAATAAAGACCTACAGTCTACTCAGTCTAGATCTAGGTTACATAGTAGCACAAACACAGCTCTAGACGGCCAGCAAACGGCAAAAATTAATACGGTCACTTGGCCAGGAGGCGCCAGAAGGCTCTTGTCGAATTGTCTCTTTTGATTTTGTTTATGTTTTTTATACGTGAGTGAGTGTCGTCTAGGGCACTTGGCGCGCGAAAACTAACATTGGCTTAATTCAAGACGGGCTGGAAAAAAATCTGCAGGCAGGGAAGAAAGAAACAAGATTTTAAATAATATCTATGAGAAAAAATGTTCACCTTCGTTAATTGTCTCTCATTGATTTCATATAAAATCGTGCTGGGATCTTTTTAGATCCAGGTAATGCGATATGAGAAGAATGAAATGGAGCCATATCATATTTTATACTGATAGATAATAGAGAGCCAAAAAAAACAAAACACCTGGGCGGGAGTGGGGAGACAAGAATGTTATACACGCATTTATAGAGGCAAATTACGAAATAAAATTAGGGGTCGAGAAAGCCGAATCTGTTGTCAGATTCAAAATCCGATGCCTCATAAATGAACATTTGACCTGCAAGAACAGCACACTGCACCGGCGTCGGCTTGTCTGTCTTTAGTGGCCTCCCGCACATCCACAGCGTCGCGCGGCACGGGCAATTTATTTTCAGATTGTACCTGTCGATGAGCAATCAGCTTTCGATGTGGATAAATTTCTGCGACATCGCCATACAGCATACACTAGGAAAGATATTGCCAAAATGATCACAAAGCGCTAATTTACAGCAATTATCGCATCGTGTTTGGCCGGCTCCAACCGGGCGAGGTGTCTTGTAGTTAATTCTTGGGTCTACATCTTGGTTAATATGGATTTAGCTCGATACCATAAAACAACAGGCCTACTGTCTTTGTTTCTTATTTTATTTTTTTTTTTTTATTAGAATATCGTTTTGAATTGACGCTTCTAGACAGTTCCCGCAGTTTTTCGTGACTACAAAAGTGGCCTTGATCGCAAATTGCCGCAAATTTTTATTTGGCCCTTAAAAGCCGCAATTTACTCCGCCTTTAAACTGACGTGACGATTTTTTGTTTTGTTTTGTTTTGTTTTAAAACAAATGAAACTACGAAAAATTGGGGAAAGACGGTGACAAACAATAATATTGTATAATCTCTAATCTCAGCCAAGCCTCGGTCTTGTGGGGGGCTTTTTCCTTGCCTTACTTTCGCCTCTAACTCTTCATATCTACTTCAGAACACGAGAATTATTATTAGAGACATTTATAACAGAGTCATGGATAGATTTCTTGCAAAAAAGAACAAAGCAGGCAGAAAAAATTGCCCGGCAGCGACGTGAAGAGTTCGCAGGGTGGACTGATGTTAGTGGTGGAAAACTATTTTGTGCACTCTGTTATCTAGATTTAGACCACAGTCATGCTTGCTTAAACTCTGCTGATGCACAAAGAAGTTTTTCTATTTATATTCTCTCAGAAGAGAAGGAGCCTCAATGAAGACAATTTGAGAGCATTGGTATTATAATAATTGTATTTCCTTTGAATCTTTGATCTTATTTTTCCATTCCTATCAGATTATTTTCTCTTTATTTCTGTGTTATTTCCATTTTCCTCTTTATGGCTATATTTAAATAGTTCATAAATATTGTGACATATATATTGTACGACATTCTGTTGCAATTTTTTTTTACAGTAGGGGCCCTAACTCTTGTTTTAAATGTTTGTTTTTTTATCCAATCAAAGGCAAATATTTGGCAAATTTTGACATTTTAATGGCAAATTTTGAGGTATGAAATGGCAAAATACGGCGGGGACAGTTTAGAGTTAGGATTACTTGCTTGTAGTAAATATATATGTACTATTATTTCAAAGAAATGTTAAATACGTTCGAAGCATAACATTTACTTTGACTGCCACGTTGGTTCATGTGATAACTTGTTAGTTTCGTAAGCTGATGTTTCAGATACAGTATTTCACTAGGATGCCTTCACTTGCTAATACAAAACGGGGAGGAAGGGGCGACCGATAGCTGTAATGGCCATCAACTTCACTAGATAGCGGTAATTCTCAAAAGTTTGATTGTTGCCCATCACCACAGACTTACACAGTCACTTAAAAATAACACACAAAAAAAGGGACATGACCCCCACTTTTTAAAAAGCAATGTTTTGTGTCAATAGATCAAAATTAGACCTGTGACATTACTTTTTCTTCAATTTAGATCTAGATCTACCTCTCCCGCATAGCTTAGGCCAACCAGCTCTGAGTGATATAACTAACCGTGGAAGATAAATCGATATTACGATGGCAGGTGAGAAAAAGAGGCGTCGTTTAAGACGATCCAGATACGTAGAATTACACTCAATCAAAATCAGATCCCCCCAACCACACCACCCCAAACAACACTTGATCAACCATCCATATCTATTGATACTGATCGAAATCTAGATCTAAATCTACGACAAACTGGATCTAGATCTATAGATCAACCAAGATCTGATCCAGATAGTGAAAACACACGTAGCTCTAGATCTCAAAAACGTAGACCCAGCTTTAGATCTGTTGCATCACCGCAAGAAGCAGATAGACCCATACAGATTATAGATCTACATCACCGCTACCGCCTCCACCTTACATTAAACAGGCAGCTTCCACACTTACAGCGCCAGGTAGGCGCCAACTTCCCCAAACCATGACAATATCAATATTGTTGCCCACAGTATTGGGGGAATGATAGATCAAAATCTCTACCCCTCCATAATTCCTCCATAATCAAAACCCAACCGGCCTACCTCCACATCAACTAAAACTCAAAGTCAACACACCAGTGATGCTATTATGAAATTTGAATCCTTCTCAAGGACTCCTCAACGGCACACGCCTTCTTATTAAAACATTAGGAAGACGAGTTATTCAAGCCAAAATAATGACAGGTACACATGCTGGACACATTGTATTCATTCCACGCATTGCACTAACAACAACAAAAGACTGTCATCTCCCATTCACACTCACTAGGAGACAGTTTCCAATGAAATCGTCCGATGCCATGACTATAAACAAGTCACAGGGTCAAACTTTGACAAAAGTTGGAATTTATCTTCCACAATCAGTTTTCACTCATGGTCAGTATGTAGCTATGTCAAGAGTTAAAAGCTATTATGGTTTACAATTTGCATTGGCACCGCCATCAGAGAACTCTTTGACTATAACAAGCTACACCAATAATGTTGTCTTCAAATCAGCATTAATATTATAATGGTGAGTACAACAATTTTCTGTTAAATTTATTAATACATGGGTATTGATTTAAACTTTCAATCATGCGAATTCGCGGGCTTTCAACTGGTACAAGTTAAAAGACGATTTCCCTTCTAAAAACTCGGCAAGACCCCCGCTCCCCGCTCAGTCACTGGCATCGACACCCTAGGTATATAGATCTATGCTTTCTAATACATGTATATGCATGCTTTTAATGCAGTGAGTACTGTTCTGACAATCAAAATAAAACTTCTTATTTCTAGATTTTGAGAAATTAATAGATCTAGATTTAATGTGGACATTATTTAGACCTGAGCAGGTCTAAAAAATATCCAGTGTGCGATTTGTCTCAGCTGACATGCAATGTTCGTCGGCAATGTATAATTTGGTCTACCATTACGAGGGCTGCATAATTATGACGGTTACAGGAGAAAATTAATTTGTTGAGCCCTGAAAAAGAGTTATTGTTGCATGCAACGAAAAGAGCTCCAATATAATTGTAATAAAGCCTGTGGAATGCTTAATAATGAACAAATTCAACAGAAACCATTACGTTTCATTCAAGATAAAGTGACTCATATAATAAAGATCTTGCCTAGGCCTATGTGATTGGACTTAATCTGGATCTAGAGTTTGATCGATAAACACTTTATTAATGCCTAGCTACATCTGCAGCAACTACTGAACTAGCTGTCGATCAGATCTGCAACTAAACTGGATATGGAAATAAAAAGAATTAAAA
The DNA here is from genome assembly GCA_033675545.1 of Elysia crispata. Classification (NCBI taxonomy): domain Eukaryota; kingdom Metazoa; phylum Mollusca; class Gastropoda; family Plakobranchidae; genus Elysia; species Elysia crispata. The sequence continues at coordinate 352,769 of JAWDGP010002247.1, forward strand.
ATTGAGATCTTCATGTGCAATTCATACACGAAAAGTCCTCCATAAGATGAAAACTTGTGGATTGCTTGATAATCAACAAGGTCAACGGAAATCACTACTTTTGATCAAAGGTAAGGCGATTAATAAAGATCTTTTTTTTTTTTTTGATTGGACTTAAATTCTACATTTAAGTTTTGGCCCATGCACACTAGCTACATCTGAAGCAACTAGTTGTCGTTTAGATCTATAACTAGACTGACTGGATATTATATTTTTATAGATTAAGATCCATACATTTCTTACAGTGAAAATCTAGATTCTGCACTGTCGGGTAATATAATTATTTCCCTTGGCCACTCAATGTGGATTGTATTTTATGTTTTCATCATTATGACCCATGCCACGTCATTTTTATGATTTTTTTTTAATTTGTTACCATCACAAGTAATATACTGGTGATAGTTTATATAGTATAACAGTCCTTTTATACAATTTTTCGTACTTATTATATATATATAAGCCATCAGTCTGTAAACGTGTATATATATATATATATATATATATATATATATATATATATATAATTATATATTGAGCCAATTTAAGACAAAGTATAATTACAGTGGTTGCCGCTTAAGTCGATTTTCCCTAAAGTCTAACGTCTTTTTTTAAGTCCGTACCCCTTTTTATAGTACTCTTGCATATACCTAGATTTTCAGACAAGTTTTGTTTTTATTTTTGTTTTTATTTTTATTTATTTTTTTTTTTTTGGGGGGGGGGGGGGGGGGGGTTGGAGGTGGACGAAACGGAATTGTTTTCATTTATATTTTTTTAGCCAATAGAAACAAGATTTCTCTCTTCTGATTCATCCGTTAGGAAGAGTTAAATGCGCCGGCAAGTTATCTAGTGTTGGCAAGAGAAATAGAACGTGTGTTTCCTTTAGTACCGCTACTCCTAAAGTTTGTCTTGAGTATTCTTTACATAACCTTAGAGGCTGGTTGAATCCATGTCTAGGTGTGAAACATCTAGTAGCAAAGCCGCTTGAACAAGTCCGGTTCTCGCTCAACCATCATCATCGTCAAAAAACTCAACAAAACGCGTGAATTTGTATGTGTGTGTGTGTGAGTGGATGCGGGTGGGGGGAGATTGTTAAGGAGTTCTGGCCAGAGCTAGGCCAGACACGCTGTGATAGGCCTATTAAAATCTATTTATCTTAGTTCTTAGATGTACACTTTTCGTACATTATATTTGTAGGCTAGATCTGCCACTGCAGTTAGTAGATTGAACTCTGATATCTCATCCCATCGCTTCTCGCCTAGGCCTAGAACAATAGGGTTATTTTTTACATTTGCGTGCATTGCGTTTATAGGCTAGACCTGCTTCCTCCATGAAGTGTGAACGGTTCATTGAGCAATGGCCATCCATTCCATCTCTCCCAGGCTGTAGGCTTAGGACTAGGACAATCAGCTTTATTATTGAAATACATTTTGCATGCTGATTGCTATAAAATCCTACACAAAAATAAAATGCATCTTAATCCAACAGCAAGGTAGGCCTAGAATCAGAACCAGACTGATTTCTCACTACTATTTTTTCTAAATGAAACGAAATGAAAAAACTCAATACCAATGGCAGACGCAAAAATATATTAGTAAAATAATAAGAACCCTGCCGCCAAAAATGAACTAATAGGACAATAGTGAAGAGGAAAGGTCAATGCCGAAACAGGCTACATTGAGAACATAGAAAGGAAAGAAATCTTTTTTTTTTTTCTTTTAAGAACAAAAACAAAACATAACAAAAGCAAAACAAAGATACAAAATCTATAGTCTGTTTATAACGACATGGTATAAATATGCGATTTTTTACAGGGTAGATATCTCTTTGGTTTACTTGACTCGATTTTTTACATGTCGATGTTATTAGTTATGTCCGTTGAAGATCGAGATAAGCAGTGTTGACTGTATATCACACCCATTTCCTCGCAATAGATTCCTTGGTAAACATAGGAACACTTATGGAGGACACTTCTGGTTCGTGAAATATATACCTCCCTAATTTTTCATGTCACTTCTTAGAAAGCACATCTGTTTTTACATGAGAATCATGTGGACAGTGGGACCCACTCAATATATCAGCCCAACTCACCATTCCATTTCAGGCAAACAAAAAAATGGTAGTCGGTGGTTGAAGTGAACAATTACAAATGCACAGTCCAATCTTCTGTGTGACCAAGCCAGAGCAGGAGCTGTATAGGTTTTCACTTGCATTTTTAGGAAGATCCGGACTTGCGTTGTCAGATGTAGTATTATTTACATTATAAAAGAAGTCTGCTCTCTAAGTTGAAGAATCTCTGTTAAATTTGAACATTTTGCTCACTCGAGATTATCACTGTGGGCTTTATCGTGAAAACACAACCTTTGAGCTGAGAACTCATCTGTACATAAAGCTGATAAAAGGTCATAAATGCTAAACAGGTTTATTGGCTCTTCAAGTTAGCAAACTTGCAAACACACAAGCGTACACGTAACTCTTTCCATAACAAACTCCCTTCCCCAGATAAAAATAAAATTTTTATTTCAACAACATCAGAGTGGAATAACTAAGCATCAAGTAGCAATATGTAAAAGCGGAGAAGATATGCGTGCAACCAAAAGTGTCAAACTACTAAAGCAAAGGACAAGTAAAAGTTCCGAATGCAGCTAATACCAAAGACTCCGCATTCCTGCAGTTCCATCGTCTAGAAAAACCAATATCTTAATACATAAACCCATGAAAGCCTTAATGATTAATTATCAGAGTGGGATAACCTTAAATAGTGGAAATTAAACACTGATTACCCTACGCAAAATTTGACTTCAACACTCAATCTCCAATGCCTGTAATTTGGAAACAGGAATTCCTTCAATATTGACTGAAAAGTTGACAAAATCAATCGTGAATTAATCCTTGTTAAATCGCAAATACAGAAAAGATATTATTATGTACTACGCTCTGTAATAATATCAGATATGACTTCTGAAAAAAACACACAAGTTTTCAGGTTTTCGTCTTTCTTCCTAAATTTTTACACAGTCAATGATATTTACTTTACTAACATAACCGTGATAAAGCATCGGCATAAACATATCCAACACTTGGCAATAAAAAGGAAGAGAACTTTTGCAACGTGAAAGCCCAACACATAAACCTTGAGCTTTTTGTCTTTCCATGTTTCAAATACAGAATTTTTTTTTTTTTTTTTTTGGTCAGCCTGGAGAAAAAAAGAACCTAAATGTCAAAATTTTGTAGAACTGTTTCACCGGAAAACAAGGGCCTAGGCACTCGCGCTCAATCGCTGAGTATAGAGTTTCATGAGATAAGAGTTTGCTGCTAGCATAGCGACAACTTGTATGGTTTTGGTAAGTGGACCAAAGATTTTGTCACCGGCTTCAAAGACCTGAAGTTTTTATCTCGGCTCATGCATGTCCATGCTATTTGAAGCAGAATTACGAGCATTCTCTTGCGTCGACTTGCAAGCAGACCTTATCCGGTTGTAAAGATCAACAACTAAGTGGTACTGAGAAGCAGTTTCCACTGATAAATTTTTGTTTGTAAAAATTTCACTCAAATTTTCCATCGGCCCCCTTGCAGCTTGGCCGAAGCGTAGAAAAAAATGCGAAAATCCTGTATCTTTTGACAACATCACACGTTGCGACCAGATGGGCGGAAACAACACTGTTAGGTCGGATAATCGCCAAAGATCTGGTAGAAGCACATATTTGTTGATGATACGCAACCAAAACAGCAGGCAAATAACGGTGCCAATCGGGAGGAGAATTGTCGCTAACACTTTTAAGCATGTTCTTATCGTAGAATGGAACCTCCCAACAATTCCATTTGACTGAGGATGATAAAGGGAAGGAAAGTAATGTTTTATAATTGGCATCTTGTCCAACTCGCACAAAGGCGAAGACATAAACTGCTGTTCTCTACAGGACTGTATCTCTCGAGGAACGTCGACTGGAAGACATGGAACAGTGCCTCTACCAGATCTTTGGCGATTATCCGACCTAACAGTGTTGTTTCCGCCCATCTGGTCGCAACGTGTGATGTTGTCAAGAGATACCAATGCAATGGTAATAATGATTTCATAAAATTATGTTAACGACAAAAAATAAAAAAAAGAGTACACAGTGGAAACCAAACAAATCTCACACATGCCAAGTATTTCGATAAACGTATAAAAAGAAACTTATTCGAATGTGTGTAACATGCTACCTTAGGCATTCTCCATAGAATTTTCAATAATTAGCAAATCCAGTTATTATTTAACGTTTACTGAACTCTCAACCGACAACTCTGTATAGTGGAATATTGCCCAGAAATAAGACAAGCCATTATTTTGGTTAAAACAAACAAATCAGCTGGTTATGACTCAATCCAAAACGAGATGCTTAAACGTGGCATAGACATAATCGTCCCATTCTTAAAACATGTTTTCCAATACATATTTGACAATGGAATATTCCCTTCCGATTGGAGTAAAAGCATTATTGTACCCATTCATAAGAAGGGAGATGTAGACGATTGCAATAATTACAGACCAATCTCTCTAACATCATTAGTCTCTAAGATATATACACATATTTTAAATCAAAGATTGACAAAACTCGCCACTTCCCTCGAAATAATACAAGAAGAACAGGCGGCATTCAGAAAAAAGTATTCCACTGTAGACCATATATTTACTCTTTACGCCATGATCTTAAAGCAATTCTCTCGAAACAGAAAACTGTACGTGGCATTTATTGACTATAAAAAATGTTTCGACTCCATTAACAGAGATGCACTTCTCAACAGTCTTAAACGTTACGGAGTCTCGGGAAAAATATTTGCGGCCATAAGAGACATATATAGTAACGTATCATCAGCTGTGAGAAATAATCACGAAATAACTGATTTCTTTGATTGTCCAGTAGGTTTAAAACAGGGATGCCTCTTAAGCCCGTTGCTGTTCAGTATTTTCATCTCAGAGTTAAGTCGTAACATAAATACAGAAACAAGACATGGTATCCAATTGTTACCTAACATGAATACTATACACCATTTGCTTTTTGCTGGCGATGTAATACTGGTCTCAGATTCTGTTACAGGTCTTCAGAATAAGCTAAATGTTTTGTATAGTCAGTCAAGGAGACTAGGCTTGCATGTTAATAAAGATAAAAGTAAAATTGTGATTTTCAGAAAGGGTGGTTACCTAAGCAAGCATGAAAACTGAACTTATGGAAATACAAAATTAGAGATTGTAAATTCATACAAATACCTTGGTATTGATTTCTCAACACGAATGAGCCTCACAAATTGCGTTACAGATCTAGTCACTAAAGCCAAGAAAGCAAGTTTCTGTATTATAAAATCACTGAAAAGATTAGCATGTAATGACCTTAAACTTTTCTCTAAACTTTTCGACTCTAAGGTAGAACCTATACTTGCTTATGGGAGTGAATTATGGGGCTTGCAGGAACACTTACCTATTGAACAAGTACATACAACAACGCTGAAGCAATTCTTAAACGTGTCAATCCACTCTTCAAATACTCTACTTTATGGTGAAACAGCAAGATACCCATTGTATATTAACCACTAAATACGTTGTGTAAAATATTGGCTGAAATTGCTGAAAATGCATGAGACAAGAATTCCCAAACAAGCATATGAGATGATGAGAAGAATGAGTGAGAAGAATGTTAATTCGTGGATAACTGATTTGAAATATTTTCTGTATTCAAATGGTTTTGGATGTGTATGGCTATTTCAGAGTGTTGGAAATGAAAAAGCATTTTGTAATTCACTTAAAGAAAGACTGTGTGATGTATTTAAGCAAAGTTGGTATGGAAAATTAACCTCAGATCCTCACCTACATTTCTACTCATCATTTAAATCTATGATCTACCTAAATTCATTCCTTTTACATATAACCCTACCTTTCTCGCTACAAACAACACTAATAAGATTCAGGTTAGGTGTATCGAATATACTGTGTCATAAATACAAGTATTCCAACGATACAAATATACATTTATGTCCTCTATGTAAAAAGGATATTGAAGATGAACACCATATATTATTAATTTGCAAGGAATACGAGAATTTGCGCTTGACATACCTACCTGAGAAATTTTTGAAAAACAGATGCACGTTCAGTTCAAGCCTCCTTATGTCAAACGAAAATTACCAATTCCACGTCGTGAAATATTTGTATCATTCCATTAAACTTAGAGATCATTTTGTGAAGATGGATTCTGAGAGTGTTTGAGAAGAGCAAATTGTGTATTTTCTATGTTAATGATATTGAAATGTAAAAATGTAAAATGTTAATCTAAATTGTTCAATTTTATTTTATGTTTGTGAAGGGTGAGAAACCCAACAAATAAACAATCAATCAATCAATCTCTCTCTCTCTCTCTCTCTCTCTCTCTCTCTCTCTCTCTCTCTCTCTCTCTCTCTCTCTCTCTCTCTCTCTCTCTCTCTCTCCCTGTGTGTATGTGTGTCTGTTGTCTCTTTCTCTCTCTCTCTCTCTCTCTCTCTCTCTCTCTCTCTCTCTCTCTCTCTATATATATATATATATATATATATTATCAAATTTGATGATGCTGTTTGGTTTCTTGTATGTTTGGTACAGTCCCTTGTTCAGGTCAAGGTTAACATCTAGGAAGTCTACCACCTTATCTGCCTCGGCTGTTATATTTAGCCTATTATTTTTAAGGTCTTACATATTTCTTTTTTAATCTTCTTGACATTCCTGGGAGTCTATTTCGTTATGCGAGCCCGTCGTCTTGGTAAAGTCGAATGTTGATATTTAAGGTAATGCAGTTGTGAAAGGAGCAATAATCCTACGAATTCGCATATTTCGGCGCCGTCAAAACTTTCTATTATTACATCGAAGTTTGAAGTTCTTTCACGTCCTTGCACAATTTTTTTTATCTTGGTGTGTTTGATTGTGTGGGCTTGTTCATCTGTGATCGCTGAGTATTTTGAGGCAAATTTATGTGCATTTTGGAGAAACTCGCTCAATATGGATACATAGATAATTTTATGTGAAAGCACATCATTGTGTGGCTTTTCTTGTTGTTAATGTTGTTGAACCAGTCTATTACATCTTTTGTATTTTTCCAGTGGTTGATGTTTGACATCGAGAACAATTTCCTCAACAATTTGCTTTTTGATTCTTCCGAGCTCAGGCTTGCAAGGGGTTATTAGTCTACAGCTTGGTTTATTTTTAAAATTTTGATTTGTGGTCTTTAAGGGTAATATTTAATAAATACTTCTCTCTTCGCTGTAATATTAATTCTGTCTCTGAATTCGTCTCTCGGCAACGCTTTTGTCCTCCGTTGTGATTTGCGATTTCTTGTATTCTTTCTGAATATTTTTAGTTATGTAGTATTCGTATTGTTCCTTTTTGAGTTATTCTAGTTGTTTGTTTTGTCAGCAAGGACCAAGAGTGGTTGTCGCTTTTGATTATATATATATATATATATATATATATATATATATATATATATATATCTCCAATCAAAAGATTATCGAAGAGTAATAAAATTATCATTGAGTCAGGACTAAGTGAGAGATTCGAGAATAATCTAGACCACACAAGTACAAGAGTACGAGTACATTTCTCACAGTAAAAACTTTATACAGGAGGCAAGACTAAGTTATTAATCTTCAAATACAAACATTACTTAACTGAATGAAAAATGATTAACATAGATCTAAGTTGATCCGTGACCTGAAAAGTACACATCTACACGGGATGAGGAAGTGGGTTGGACCCATAGATCAAATTACAGCACAATGCATGACATAATGCTAGTAGATCAAGAAATTGCATCTCTCTTCTTGTTTTTAATCCTTCTAATACCGATTAATGTTGAAAACAGATTTTTGGGGAACTTAATACTGTAGTTGTTGCTTGCTCTTATGCCATTGCTTCTGCTTTACACGAGGGCAGGCTGATAAGTTCAAATATATCAAAACTCTTTTTTCTGTTTAATGGCACACGCATAAATTGTACCAAAAGAATGCTTTGAACCTCAGCAACCTACCTTACACTTTACTTTTCAACATAGTCACCGTCACTATTCTCACAGAGACACCAGTTTCTGACCAATTAGCGCACACCAGTTTGACCAATTGGCGCACAGGGTCGGTGAAAAATTCTTGTGACTTTCTCCTGGCATCATCGACTGCCACCACTTCTAAACCACTATCCCAATGATTTCCTTTCAGATACTTCTTGGGCTGAGGCAATAGGAAATAGTCAAATAGCGCGCGAAGTCCAGATTATACATGGGGTACTAAGGCTGTGACGGATTCCAATTTTTAAGTAATCACATTTACCGGGGTCCCGTTGCAGAAAATTCGCGGGGTCCCGGTAATCAGAATAGTAATCATTTCCGGTAAAATGAGGAGTGGTGATGAAGAGGGTCGCAGAATCAAAAAAGTAATCATTTCCGCTAAAATGAGGAGAGGTTACGGGAGGTTATGGGACTGACGGTAAGCTAGGATCAGCAGGGTCCCGGAATAAAAAAAAAAAGTAATCATATCCCGTGAAGTGAGGAGTGGTGACGGACTCTCCAGTTGAGGCTAGGTCAAAAGGCCATGATTATATTGACGGTTCTCAGTCTGTCGTTTATTTCGGCTGACATCTTACTGAGGACCAAGGATTATGATCACTCCCGTGGATCTCACTCGAGGATCCGTGGAACCGTTTCGTCAGGAAGATCCGTGATAAGAGATTACTTTTACGGGACCTGTCACAACCTTACAGGGTACGATAGAGTTGGAAGTTTCAGCTGCATTACATATATATTAAAGTGTCTTGAGTTTGGCAAATAGTGTAGCAACGCATTATCATGCTACGGTATTGAGTCTCTACCGCGATGAGCCCATCTGAGTCTAGTGTGAGCGCTCGTCAAGTTATAAAACATTGTTCAGCGATCACCGTTTCTCTTTAAAAAAAAAAAAAAAAAAAAAAAAAAAAAGAATTTTAAGTGAACTCTCCATGTCAAAGATAATGGTGATCTTGACCTCTTTCGTTCACGCAGTACTTTTGAACTTCCCTAAACAGGAGAAATTTTGTGCCGCCATTTCATAGGCTGCACTTTGCTTTCTACGCTGTAGCGGTTTATCCACGATTCGTCTCCAGTCACAGTTCTATGGAGAAAAATCTCATCAACTTTATCATATCGTTTCAAGAGTTGAATACACACTTTCTTTCTTAACCCTTTCATCTTCCTGAAGTTAATTGTCTCGGAACGTGTTGTGCAGAGATTTTGTGGTTACCCAGGAGAGGTGTAATGATATGGCGCACTCGATCTTTTAATATTCGCACTTCTTTAGCGATTTCTCTTTATTTTACCCTTCGGTTGGCTCTATCCATACAGCCAACTGCTTCACTATGGATGCGGGAAGTGGCCTACTCACTTTGGTATGTATAGGATCTTCTTTTTGAAAATATCTTACTAGTTTTCCAACTGCATGAGACAGCGAGTAAGATAATTTATGTTTAGACAAGCTGAAAACCTCGTTCTACAAACGGGATCCTGGTGCAATTTGCCGGGGCTGGGGTGCGTGTTCTAATTCTAAACACAAAATTAGATGAAGAACTTAATTCCTTTTGGAATAGGGGAAATGACTAAATATTCTCTTTTTCCCAATCTATTTTTTTTTTTTTAGGACTTTTTAAACGCTTATTAGGAAGCTCTGAATTTTCGCGTTAATTAATTAAGTGCATAAACGTGTACTGCCTTGCGGAAATTCTTTGCCAAGCAGTCATTTAAACCTAGATCTACACCTCAAGTCGACTGAGAAAGACTTCCGTTGTTAAGAATGACAAAAATAACGCTCAAAATTGGAAATTGTAAGTTAGCCTATGTTGACGAACAAAGCATTTTGAGGAAATCGAGGAAAGCCGTTTGCGTTGATTTTTTTTATTCAGAACCTAGCCTCATGAATGCTGTAGACGCCTACAAAGTATATATATATATATATATATATATATATATATATATATATATATATATATATATATAGAGAGAGAGAGAGAGAGAGAGAGAGAGAGAGAGAGAGGGGGGGAGAGAGAGAGAGAGAGAGTCGAATGTATGTATGGTCGAGTTATACAAAAGAAGTTAAGAATAAAGTATACATTTAGTCTTGTTAGATTTAAAGAGGTTTACGAGTGTGTCAGTGTTGTCCTGAAGAAATATGAAAAGTGTTACGATGAAATAGGTACTCTGTGTTTACCTCAGTTTGCGTCTGTATGTGCATTGGAGCGGATTTTTAGGCAGAAAGTGTGTGAGCGTGTGTGTGTTTACTGGTAGCAAAATAGAACGCGTGTTAATAAAAAAAAAAAAAAAGTTAAGGGTGGTTCAAATCTCTTTTACGAAATACCTGAGTTTCAAAACTTTAAGTTAAATATACCTTTTCAACATCAATTTCCGATGGACAAAAACTTCATTTTCCATTATGGTGGTACCCTCATAAAAAAAAAATCAAAATACCTCTCCCTATAAGTACGTAGTCTCATCCTTTATCTCACGTTCGAAAGAAGGGGGGGGGGGGGGGAGTGGCAGGAAGGACGAACACAGCCGGCTACTTGGCGAAGTTGAGTTTCTTTACTACCGTAACCGTACTTATTTATTCCAAGTTTGACTCCCGTTCCTGAGTGCCGCTTGAGATTAGATCTAAGCCAGACTCGTTCTCAGACTTTATTTTTGAAGTTTGTGTCCTTTTTTGTGATGTCAGCATTTATTGTGGAGAGTAGTTTATTGAAAGTTTTTTGCGTAGATCTATCCAATAATAATTTTGAAATTTCCTTGCAGCTGTTTTCGACTTTTACATGAGGCTCGCAAAAGTTCACTGTTCGCCTGATTGCAAATAGATAAAATGCACCAAAAATTTGCGGTTCTCCTTAACTACACTCTAAATTGGTGTTGAGTAACTTCTGGTAGGTTTGATTCATAACATTCTGGATCTTGGCTGAATAATCGATTTAGATAAACTTTCATAATTGAATTCGATTCAATCGCAGGAAGCTCATAAATTGAAAAAAAAAAAAAAAAAAAAAAAAAAAAAAAAGAGAGAAAAAGAGAGAGACTGAAGATACCCATGTGCAGACCCGATCTACCGACTGTAACGATGCAACCAGCGGTAGGACAAGTAAAATAGAGTTAAAGGAGTACTATAAGTACTATAGGTCAGAAGGTATGGCGCAGTAGACGTAGGTAGTTAAATCATTCTATTCATTATGGTGCGTATTTAGATTTACTATTCATTTAAAAAAACGTTGTGAGGATTTTGTTTGCAGTCGATGATTATAATTATGCCGTTGTAATTTATTTGTTTATACACTGATCTTAATGCAAGTGCAAAATAAAGTCTTAAAAGAGGCAAACAAGTAGTTTTGCTCTAGGAAAAAAAAAAACGTGTGACAGATTTATTAACGATATTCATTAAAGCATTTCCCCACGACGAACTTATCAGGTCAAATTCCACCAGACACGATTTTTATTTCAATCCGTCTCTTTCTAACAAGAAGGCACGCTGCTAATATAAAATTTATTGCCGACAAAAGCAAATAGTTTTACATCCCTGAGTTAAGAGTCAAGTATAATACAGTCGTAACGGAGCACAACTTTATTTTTTACCGACAAATGACTTGGTTTTTGGAAGAAGATGTAGAAAATGGAGCCAAACAATCCGCTCACATATTATATCGACTTGATGATGGCGGCTATGTTTGGAGAAAAAAAGGCGCAGTCATTTTGTACCACTACGTTATATGGTATTGAGGGTAGGGTAATCTTTTATATCTTTGAGTTGGAGAGAAATGCAAGAACAAAGTTGAAATCATTTTCCAAAAAATTTTGTCAAATTTTGCGATCCTACGAGAATTTAAGGTTGAACGAGAGCATTTCAACACAGGTAACCTTTAGCCTAGACCAATACTTGTAGAAAGGGTAAAACACATAGCAAAGAAATGCATGTTGAGTATTTTTCTAAAGGATTTACAAAAAGACATAACTCTAATGTAGTATTGAAAGTGAGTAACAGCTGACCCTTATATTGATATGTTTTGCTGCTGAAGAATTACTTAGTTCATGACCATGATAGAGCCTGATAGACAAAGCAAAATTGAGTGCCGTTTCTTTCAAGCATTGAAAGAGATGAAAGCGATACATTGTGTGTGCCTAGTGTTGAAACAGCATTCTTCAAGATCATGTTCAAATATTGTTAACGACAGCTTCAACAATGCCACTTAAAAATGTACTATTTAGCCAGCATAAAGAAAGAGGGGTTTTGCTGATGCAGTAGGCAGAAAAATTCGCAAAAATGAATTAAAATGTTAATGAAGACTTCTAAGTATCAAAAATGGTTTTGGAGCCAGGCGAATATTTTTTTCGACAATATCTATGAAAGTAATTACTGACGGCTCAAGACTCGACCCAGACAAAGTGAAAGCGATTCGAAAAACAAATCCTTAAGATAGTATAAAGCTTAAGCGCTTTTTGGGAATGGTAATATGTAGAGTAATGGCATATGTAATGCCCACCATGGTATTTAATTTTTGATAGACATTACAAACTTTCAGGATGCTCCCAGTAGAGAGAAAACATTATAATAACATTGGGCGTGATGATGTATGAAGATGATTTCAGCCATATCAAAGATATGAGCACCACCAGTTCAACATCATGACATTTTGATCCACCCAAAGTGATCACCATGCAACTTCGCCCTGATGGTGTTGACAAGGAATGTGATTCTATACACCCCTACACTCCAATTCTCTCTGCCTATCTTTCATAATTTGAGACAGTACAAGTTAGTGGTATCACTTTCAATCGCTTGCCCCATCTCTTAACTTAATGTCACTGAGAAGTGAGGATTTTCGGCAAAATACTACGCCTTAGGCATTGGTGAAAAGGACTTAGATAAATGCTCCGGCACAAGCAAAACATATCGGTTTTCCACTCGGCTCTTCTTTTTTAGGAAGTTAAGATAGAACAAATATCAAGCTATCAAACGACCAGTTAATCCACCGATGCATCTCCTCGTCTCCTGTTATCCATAAGAGCCATATTACTATTAGGTCATGAATACGTCACGCTGCTCGACGGTAGGCTATGTGCTATGAATTTGAAAGCACTGAAAGCGCTACAAACTTAGGCATTGTTTTTTTAAACGTTGGCTCTGACACCGCTGAAAGTCAACGTCGCTACGAGACTCGATGTCTAGATAAGCACGAAACCATTAAACGGACCTACCGTGCTTATGTATTGTGGCTTAAACTCAACCGACAAGAAGCATGATAATGACTTTCTCTGTTCAGTACACAGATCAAGACCAGTTGACGGTCTTGAGCTTTGACAGAGTGAGAGTTTTGTTCTTTTTTTTTTTTTAACCATAATTCTGCATTGGGAGTTTTCAATTCGATCTAGTAAAAATTAATTAATTTTTTTTTTTCTAAATTTGATTTCTTCTTTCTTACTCCATTACAGTAGAGAACCTATGAAGATAAAGTTTCGTTGGAATTCGCCCATTCTTTCCTCAAATATTCCCAACATAACTTAGACTTCTAGTGCCTGAAGCTTAGGTTGGAACAGAGTTATTTACACAATTGCGTTAAGTACGCAATGTTGTGAACTCTTTGGCAAAACAAAACGAAGTACTTCTCTACCCCGTTCTACCTTTTTAATGAATCAAGACTATAAACAATACAGAATAGATACCTAGCTATTGAACGATGACTTGAACACATATTTCAATGCGGCTCGTTTCCATCATGGGTAACTATATCAATGGGGTCATTTATTCAGCTCAGATATGCGCAATTAGGAATGTCATCGAAAGACTCCCCTCATAAATGTGTTTTAGAAAGATAATGCACTCTAAAAGTAGTGCATACAATATCCAAGAATGCAAGTGACAGTTTAAAAGTGTCCTGCACGGATATCTATGCGTACCGTTCAATACTTCCTAATGATATCTTTTAACCAGATGATTTGTTTAAAAGAAGTCCAGATTCAAACAATTGTAAATTACGCACTGTTGAGTATGTCAATAGATCAAATAAAAAATAAAAAGCTTGTTGAAAAAAAAAACAGATAAGAAGGCCTGATTAGTAAAGCCTTCTGCATAATCCCTGAGATAAAATGTGCATTCCTTCTTTTCAATTTTGCTATCGCCAGATGTAGAAATTCATTCAAAACTGTTTGTTAAAACTTTAAAAATTGCCAGTTACGGAATTGAATTTGCTTTAAAAAGATCAGAACAGGGCTTCATGATATTATGTCAATCTATACAACAGAAACGTCTATACACATCGAGAGGGTTTGATCTACAAGAAGACGCAAAAGAAATTTAAAGAAACGTATATCTAAAGAAAAATAAAAGACACTATGACAATGAGCAACTGGCAACAAACAATCCGTCTATAAATATTATTCTAATATTAGATAGCTACTATTATTATTAAAATTGTCGTCATCATCCTCATAATCATGATTATTATTATTATTATTATTATTATTATTATTATTATTATTATTATTATTATTATTATTATTATTATTATTATTATTATTATTATTATTATTATTATTATTATTATTATTATTATCATTATAATTATTACTGTTATTATTATTATTATCATCATCATCATCATCATCATCACCAACATCATAACCGTTGTAATAAATATTATATTCATTATAGTGTATTATTGTAATTGTACGTCACTACTACTACTACTACTTCTACTACTACTACTACTACTACTACTACTACTACTACTACTACTACTACTACTACTACTACTACTACTACTACTACTACTACTACTACTACTACTACTACTACTACTACTACTACTACTACTACTACTGCTGCTGCTGCTGCTGCTGCAGCTGCTGCTGCTACTACTACTACTACTACTACTACTACTACTACTACTACTACTACTACTACTACTACTACTACTACTACTACTACTACTACTACTACTACTACTACTACTACTACTACTACTAGCACTACTAGAAGGTTATAATAACGCTTTGAGTGAAAAGGAAAGCAAATGCTTGTCATTGTGGGATTCAAACCATCGGTTTATAGATGCGCTCGCACTGGCCTCTCTCAAAGAGAGCATAGTTTACACCAATATACCACTATCATTTTCACTTAGAGCCTTGACCTAACCACTGCAGCAAGAGCGCTATCTACAATTCTAGCTCGTATAATCCTTCTGATAACTTGCTCAATGGTCTGCCTCCCTAGATCTAAATTTGATATTACAACTACTTTTTCAAGTTATTCTTGGTTTATGCATTGTAAAGAATGTTTATGGCGATTTTTTATGTTCGAGTATGTATGCTTAGTTTTGATTGTCGCCTGAAAAATAATGCTCAGTTTTTTTATCAACATTTTAATGAACACTTTTTAGTGTTGCCTTGGGGATAATTTCTCAGTATTTAATCAACTGCTTTATTTTGCATTGTAATCATCTTGTTGACAATCACTTTAAGAAACTTATTGATATATGAATCTGAAATAATGAAAACAAACAAAAGAAGTTGCCTCAATATTTTATATCACCATAAGCGCAAAAGTTTTTGCAAACTTACGCTAAAAATTTATTTTTAAAAAATCTTTTTAGGAAAATGTCTGTTAAAAGCCTATAGCCTACAATTATTATGGTGTTGGGTTTCATTAGTCTATACTCTGCTTATAAAGTATCCCCCAACCCAATAAAAATTGTGCCTGAATCGTAGCAGAGCACGAGGAATGAGTATTCCTGCCAAAGAAATCGCTAGATTGCGTTTTGTTGTCGTTATTTTTGCATTTGGAGAAAGCAAAAGCTTGACCAAAAGGTAGTCAACCGCCGGGACATCAGCAAATTATGATCATCATGGGAGATCAGTGCAAAAAAGTCAGGGCGTAAAACATCAAAGCAATCATCGGAAATATTAGGATGTGTTCTGAAAAAGAAAAGTAGGAAGTACTCAGACCCTCAAGGTGCACTGCTGGTCGAAAGAGGAGCATCAGAATTATAAACAAAAGAATTCGTCCAAGGTTATGTAAACAGGTGCGTTGCGAGAGTTCAAGACCGTACAGACACAGTCATGAGAAAAATTGCACTCAGTTTCAAATTCAGACGATAAATAATTTGAATCCCTTTTAATCTTTTTGTAATCCTCTGAAACATGAACTCATATAATAGAAAAAGAGAAGGAAAGGATTATCCAGGTCCACTGTTTTTCCACGATCAAATGCTACAATAATAATTAATTATATGTTGCCTTAAAGATGGACTATGGGGATGTTAACCACTTAACACAACATGAGAGTCAGGTTGACGTCAATTTAGATTTATATTTCACCCTACCAGTAAAATAGGCGTGCTTTGGGTAAGGATTTTGGGCAACCACCTGTTACTATTAAGAGATTTGGGGGGGGGGGGGGGGGGCGCGCTCTTCTTTGTTTTCGTTCCGAACAAGCATGGCAAGCTAGATCTATGGTTCAGGCGGGGATTTTGATCAGAAGAATATTGATTATTTGCAAAATTCTTGAAAACTATAGATGTTTTTAATGGTTATATTAAGAAAGATCACCTTACAAATTAATGTGCATAGGCTGATATGCTAACTTGAGCCCAAACAGTTTGTACGAAGATCTATAGAAGTGCCGAGAGGCAGAAACTGACTGGCTGGTGGTGAAGGTCTTGCTCCACAAATTCTAAATTCAACATCAACGATTTATATGACATTCCTGTCGGCATACACCTTTTCCTTTTTTCTCATCTATCCTTTAATCTTTCGATTGAAGTTGTTTTTGAGTTCCCCAACGACAGGATAGATGTAGACGTGGATCTATCTCAATCCTAGCAGGCTCAAGTGCGCAAGTGAGCCAGAGCCTACACATTCATCAACCTCGATAATTGAAACTGACGAGGATCCAGAGTCTAGGTGATTGATCTGGATAAAGCTTCGGTTACCAGATAAGCTTAAAATAGAGGAAAAAAGTCTATCAATGATTAGATCTAGAATTTTATATACTTTCTATTAGTTTTGATCTATTTGTTTTATAACAACAAGACTGCGCACGCAAAATCAAATGGCAATTTAAAAATGAAGCCAGAAATAACACAGTCTATAGTAGAACGAACGGAACAGAACAGACTTAAGGCTTTAGGTTTTCCTGGTGCAATGCGCCCGGATAATCACTTCCAACAGAGAAACTGCTCTTTGCAGTATTGACATTACATCGCTTGCAAAAAGACTTTTGGGCATTTCCTCAAGCGAAGGAGTTGTAAATCATGAGGTGGGAGCACAATCACGTAACAGACTGAAATCATATAAAAAACAAGATCAAATGGTCTTGCAAAGATTATCTTATAGCCAACGCTATAAGGAAGATGGAAGGATGACATTAGTAAAGAAGATTATTACAGATGTTAAAAATCTCGATTTCAGAATGAAGGCCATTACCTATTCTATGGAGTCAAGAATTCTTAAAATGGCCAAATCCTGAATGACAATACTGATATTCATGCACTTCGTTGCATTACGGAATATCAAAAGAAGAGCAACTGGTAAACAAATATATTCATATCCCGCATTTTTTTTCGCTATTCTGGAATTGACTTACAACTACGGTTTTCTTTTTTTGCAATACCTATAAATTTGTTTTTGTCCTTTTTTTAACATATTCGTCTTATGCAAAGCGGTACGTAAGGAACGGAAAATAAGCAAAGAGCTACTTCACACGCGTTTTTTTGAGCAACGTCGAAAAAACTGTAGCTTTGATAAGATAAAATTGGCCCTATAGATCTAAAGAGAATTCATGATAGTTTAAAAAATCCGAATTAAAACTAAAAACATCAAACTTGACTTGCTTTATTAAAATCCAACCTGATTCTTCGGAAAAAGTAACGTGTGGCTATTCAAAATAAATATGAAGTCTTAGGCGAAGCTGAGGAGGTGGACACAACAATGGGTCAAGTTCAAAGTAGCGATCACAGAAGCAGCAGAGGAACAAAATTAATTCTAGTTTTTCGAAAGGAAAACAAAACAAAGAGGATATTTTTGACCTTATGGAAAAGAGGAGACAAGTAAAAAATCAATCGAGAAAAATACTGCATGAAGAAATATTGATAAGGAAATCAGAAAAAAGATATGAGGAAGTAAAAAGAGAAGTGGATGAATGACAGAGTGCAGAAACATCGAACTATGAGGGGCAGAAGTACGGTGCAGACAATGTACAAAAACATAGAAGAAATCGCTTAAAAAGAAAATATGCTCATTCACTGGATGTCTCAATTCAATAAACAGTAACATCATTTTTTAATAAGAAAAAATCCTAGACAGATGGGCAGAGTACATAAGGGAATTTTTGAAGGCCACAGAAAAGTTAAAATGTAATGAAGCGCAATTTTGCTGGTCCACCTATAATGAAAGATGAGATCCGGGTAGCAATAAGAAAGACGAAATTTGACAAAGCAACAGGCCCAATTGAAACTTTAGAAGCACTTGAAGCTTATGGAATTGACAATATCTCAACATTACTCAACGAAATCTATGACACCGATAATAAGAGTAGATAATTGAATGTGCACCGAGAGGCTCCTTTTCTTCTCAGCCCTTCGGAATCCTTGGAACCAAGTTTTTCCCGGCTCAATCATTGTAGGCTGCACATAACATTTCCTATAAATCTGTAACATTTGATTACCTAAGTTCTATTGAGTCATGTCCCTTTTATCTCACTCAAACCCTTGTTTGAGGTTTTAATTAGGCCTAGGTAAAACATGTAGAAATTGTATGCGCCGACATAATGACTTTTAATTCTTAGATCCACTTTTTTGTCATTTATTTTCATTACTCATTGTCCTAGATGAATAGTTTATTACAAATTAACTGTAGGCCACTTCATTCACGTGAACCAACTTATAAATATTTCTATTCACCTTTAGCCATTTCATACTGTCCGGCACAAGTTTCAATATTTTATTTTATTTTATGGTTTAAATATCAACTTTTGCTGTTGTGTCTCTTCTATCACAAATAACCCACGGCTTACTTCCTTACTTTTCCCACTTACAGTCTTGTATGTTACATATAAAAAAAAATCAGGACTCGGGGCAACCAAAATGTTGACGGCAAAGGCTAGTTCATCGCGACCTGGTCCGGTGGGTATTTAATGGATCTGGCAACCATTTGTATGCATAGAGAATAAAGTACTCGCGTTGCCTTGGGGATACTGTTCCGTAATGGTTTTAAGACGGGGAGGGATGTGGTATTCAGCGTGGTCATATATTTTGGGGTTGGCTACAATTTTACTTCACGGATTAAGCCCCAGTGGAAGTAAAGGCATTTACATTGTTGCTTTGTGGGGCATTATTCAATTGTCAGTTTGATGGTCAAGAGGATGGTGAAACGGGAAACTGACTAAGACAAGCAGGCATTAACAACGCTTGGGTGATAAAATTTGCAGACCTTTTAATATTTTATAGTCGATTTACTGTGTTTGTGTTGTGCCTTGAATTTAAAACGCTTGTAAAGCAGTTTGAAAGGGGACATTTATTTCTAGAGGCTTTTAAGTGGAATGGCTGTGAGAAAGGATTGAGAAGAGGGCAGATTGGATCGCCTTACTGGTT
>JAWDGP010002252.1:0-17500 GCA_033675545.1 Elysia crispata
AGAATTAACCGGCGGCTATATTGGATTTATGCTAATTATAGAGATGGCCAAAATAGAATTAATCGGCGGCTATATTGAAATTCTGCTTGTTATAGAGATTACCAAGATAAAATTAACCGGCGGCCATATTGAAATTATGCTAATTATAGAGATGGCCAAAATAGAATTAACCGGCGGCCATATTGGATTTATACTAATTATAAAGATGGCAAAATAGAATAAACTGGCGGCCATATTGGAATTATCCTTATTATAGAGATTACTAAGATAAAATTAACCGGCTGCCAACTTAATATGCCAATTATAGAGATGGCCTCAATAAAATTAACCGGCGGCCATATTGGTATTAGAAAGCTAATTTTAGAGACGGCCAAAATAGAATTAACCGAAGAAGAAAGCGTCCATATTAGAATTATGCTAATTATAAAGAAGGCCAAAATGGAATTAACCGGCGGCCAACTTAATATGCCAATTATAGAGATAGCCTCAATAAAATTAACCGGCGGCCATATTGGAAATATGCTAATTATAAAGACGGCCAAAAGAAAATTAATTGCCGGCCATATTGGAATTATGCTAATTATAGAGATGGCCAAGAAAATATTAACCGCCGGCAATATTGGATTTATGATAATTATAGAGATGGCCAAAATAGAATTCACCGGCGGCCATATTGGATTTATGCTTATTATAGAGATTGTCAAAATAGAATTAACTGGCGGCCATATTGGAATTATTATATTTATATAGATTACCAAACTGGAATTAACTGGCGGCCATATTGGATTATACTAAATATACACATTGCCTAAACAGAATTAACTTTAGGCCATATTGAAATTATGCTAATTATAGAGATGGCCAGAATAGAATTAACCGGCGGAAAATATTAGTACATATGCTAATTTTAGAGATTGCCAAAATAGAATTCACCGGCGGCCATATTGGATTTATGCTGATTATAGAGATTACTAAATTGGAATTAACTGGCGGCCATATTGGATTATACTTAATATACACATTGCCTAAATAGAATTTACTGGCGGCCATATTGGATTTATTGAACCTATATAGATTACCAAAATGAAATTGGAATTATGCTAATTATAGAGATGGCCAAAATAGAATTAACCGGCGTCTATATTGGATTTATGCTAATTATAGAGATTACCAAGATAAAATTAACCGGCGGCCATATTGAATTTATGCTAATTATAGAGATGGCCAAAATAGAATTAACTGGCGGCCACATTAAAATTATGCTTGTTATAGAGATTACCAAGATAAAATTAACCGGCGGCCATATTGAATTTATGCTAATTATAGAGATGGCCAATATAGAAATTAATCGGCGGCCATATTGAATTTATGCTAATTATAGAGATGGCCAAAATAGAAATTAACCGGCGTCTATATTGGATTTATGCTAATTATAGAGATGGCCAAAATAAAATTAACCCGAGGCCATATTGAATTTATGCTAATTATAGAGATTACCAAGATAAAATTAACCGGCGGCCATATTGAATTTATGCTAATTATAGAGATGGCCAATATAGAAATTAATCGGCGGCCATATTGAATTTATGCTAATTATAGAGATGGCCAAAATAGAAATTAACCGGCGTCTATATTGAATTTATGCTAATTATAGAGATGGCCAAAATAGAAATTAACCGGCGTCTATATTGGATTTATGCTAATTATAGAGATGGCCAAAATAAAATTAACCGGCGGCCATATTGAATTTATGCTAATTATAGAGATGGCCAATATAGAAATTAATCGGCGGCCATATTGAATTTATGCTAATTATAGAGATGGCCAAAATAGAAATTAACTGGCGGCCATATTGAATTATGCTAATTGTAGAGATGGCCAAAATAGAAATTAACCGGCGGCTATATTGGATTTATGCTAATTGTAGAGATGGCCAAAATAGAAATTAACCGGCGGCCATATTGAATTTATGCTAATTATAGAGATGGCCAAAATAGAAATTAACCGGCGGCCATATTGAATTTATGCTAATTATAGAGATGGCCAAAATAGAAATTAATCGGCGGCCATATTGAATTTATGCTAATTATAGAGATGGCCAAAATAGAAATTAACCGGCGTCTATATTGGATTTATGCTAATTGTAGAGATGGCCAAAATAGAATCAACTGGCGGCCACATTAAAATTATGCTTGTTATAGAGATTACCAAGATAAAAATTAACCGGCGGCCATATTGAATTTATGCTAATTATAGAGATGGCCAATATAGAAATTAATCGGCGGCCATATTGAATTTATGCTAATTATAGAGATGGCCAAAATAGAAATTAACCGGCGTCTATATTGGATTTATGCTAATTGTAGAGATGGCCAAAATAGAATCAACTGGCGGCCACATTAAAATTATGCTTGTTATAGAGATTACCAAGATAAAATTAACCGGCGGCCATATTGAATTTATGCTAATTATAGAGATGGCCAATATAGAAATTAATCGGCGGCCATATTGAATTTATGCTAATTATAGAGATGGCCAAAATAGAAATTAACCGGCGTCTATATTGGATTTATGCTAATTGTAGAGATGGCCAAAATAGAAATTAACCGGCGGCCATATTGAATTTATGCTAATTATAGAGATTACCAAGATAAAATTAACCGGCGGCCATATTGAATTTATGCTAATTATAGAGATGGCCAATATAGAATTAACTGGCGGCCATATTGAATTTATGCTAATTATAGAGATGGCCAAAATAGAAATTAACCGGCGTCTATATTGGATTTATGCTAATTGTAGAGATGGCCAAAATAGAATCAACTGGCGGCCACATTAAAATTATGCTTGTTATAGAGATTACCAAGATAAAATTAACCGGCGGCCATATTGAATTTATGCTAATTATAGAGATGGCCAATATAGAAATTAATCGGCGGCCATATTGAATTTATGCTAATTATAGAGATGGCCAATATAGAAATTAATCGGCGGCCATATTGAATTTATGCTAATTATAGAGATGGCCAAAATAGAAATTAACCGGCGTCTATATTGGATTTATGCTAATTGTAGAGATGGCCAAAATAGAATTAACCGGCGGCCATATTGAAATTATGCTTATTATAGAGATTACCAAGATAAAATTAACCGGCGGCCATATTGAATTTATGCTAATTATAGAGATGGCCAATATAGAAATTAATCGGCGGCCATATTGAATTTATGCTAATTATAGAGATGGCCAAAATAGAAATTAACCGGCGTCTATATTGAATTTATGCTAATTGTAGAGATGGCCAATATAGAAATTAATCGGCGGCCATATTGAATTTATGCTAATTATAGAGATTACCAAGATAAAATTAACCGGCGGCCATATTGAATTTATGCTAATTATAGAGATGGCCAATATAGAAATTAATCGGCGGCCATATTGAATTTATGCTAATTATAGAGATGGCCAAAATAGAAATTAACCGGCGTCTATATTGGATTTATGCTAATTGTAGAGATGGCCAAAATAGAATCAACTGGCGGCCACATTAAAATTATGCTTGTTATAGAGATTACCAAGATAAAATTAACCGGCGGCCATATTGAATTTATGCTAATTATAGAGATGGCCAATATAGAAATTAATCGGCGGCCATATTGAATTTATGCTAATTATAGAGATGGCCAAAATAGAAATTAATCGGCCGCCATATTGAATTTATGCTAATTATAGAGATGGCCAAAATAGAATTAATCGGCGGCTATATTGGATTTATGCTAATTATAGAGATTACCAAGATAAAATTAACCGGCGGCCATATTGAATTTATGCTAATTAAAGAGATGGCCAATATAGAATTAACTGGCGGCCATATTGAATTGATGCTAATTATAGAGATGGCCAAAATAGAAATTAACCGGCGTCTATATTGGATTTATGCTAATTATAGAGATGGCCAAAATAGAATCAACTGGCGGCCACATTAAAATTATGCTAATTATAGAGATTACCAAGATAAAATTAACCGGCGGCCATATTGAATTTATGCTAATTATAGAGATGGCCAATATAGAAATTAATCGGCGGCCATATTGAATTTATGCTAATTATAGAGATGGCCAAAATAGAAATTAATCGGCGGCCATATTGAATTTATGCTAATTATAGAGATGGCCAAAATAGAAATTAACCGGCGTCTATATTGGATTTATGCTAATTATAGAGATGGCCAAAATAGAATTAACTGGCGGCCACATTAAAATTATGCTTGTTATAGAGATTACCAAGATAAAATTAACCGGCGGCCATATTGAATTTATGCTAATTATAGAGATGGCCAATATAGAAATTAATCGGCGGCCATATTGAATTTATGCTAATTATAGAGATGGCCAAAATAGAAATTAACCGGCGGCCATATTGAATTTATGCTAATTATAGAGATGGCCAAAATAGAAATTAACCGGCGGCCATATTGAATTTATGCTAATTATAGAGATGGCCAAAATAGAAATTAACCGGCGGCCATATTGAATTTATGCTAATTGTAGAGATGGCCAAAATAGAATCAACTGGCGGCCACATTAAAATTATGCTTGTTATAGAGATTACCAAGATAAAATTAACCGGCGGCCATATTGAATTTATGCTAATTATAGAGATGGCCAATATAGAAATTAATCGGCGGCCATATTGAATTTATGCTAATTATAGAGATGGCCAAAATAGAAATTAACCGGCGTCTATATTGGATTTATGCTAATTGTAGAGATGGCCAAAATAGAATCAACTGGCGGCCACATTAAAATTATGCTTGTTATAGAGATTACCAAGATAAAATTAACCGGCGGCCATATTGAATTTATGCTAATTATAGAGATGGCCAATATAGAAATTAATCGGCGGCCATATTGAATTTATGCTAATTATAGAGATGGCCAAAATAGAAATTAACCGGCGTCTATATTGGATTTATGCTAATTGTAGAGATGGCCAAAATAGAATCAACTGGCGGCCACATTAAAATTATGCTTGTTATAGAGATTACCAAGATAAAATTAACCGGCGGCCATATTGAATTTATGCTAATTATAGAGATGGCCAATATAGAAATTAATCGGCGGCCATATTGAATTTATGCTAATTATAGAGATGGCCAAAATAGAAATTAACCGGCGTCTATATTGGATTTATGCTAATTGTAGAGATGGCCAAAATAGAATCAACTGGCGGCCACATTAAAATTATGCTTGTTATAGAGATTACCAAGATAAAATTAACCGGCGGCCATATTGAATTTATGCTAATTATAGAGATGGCCAATATAGAAATTAATCGGCGGCCATATTGAATTTATGCTAATTATAGAGATGGCCAAAATAGAAATTAACCGGCGTCTATATTGGATTTATGCTAATTGTAGAGATGGCCAAAATAGAATCAACTGGCGGCCATATTGAATTTATGCTAATTATAGAGATGGCCAAAATAGAATTAACCGGCGGCCATATTGAATTTATGCTAATTATAGAGATGGCCAAAATAGAAATTAACCGGCGGCCATATTGAATTTATGCTAATTATAGAGATGGCCAAAATAGAAATTAATCGGCGGCCATATTGAATTTATGCTAATTATAGAGATGGCCAAAATAGAAATTAACCGGCGGCCATATTGAATTTATGCTAATTATAGAGATGGCCAAAATAGAATTAACTGGCGGCCACATTAAAATTATGCTTGTTATAGAGATTACCAAGATAAAATTAACCGGCGGCCATATTGAATTTATGCTAATTATAGAGATGGCCAATATAGAAATTAATCGGCGGCCATATTGAATTTATGCTAATTATAGAGATGGCCAAAATAGAAATTAACCGGCGTCTATATTGGATTTATGCTAATTGTAGAGATGGCCAAAATAGAATTAACTGGCGGCCACATTAAAATTATGCTAATTATAGAGATTACCAAAATAGAATTAACCGGCGGCCATATTGGATTTATTGTATTTATATAGATTACCAGAATGAAATTCGAATTATGCTAATTATAGAGATGGCCAAAAAAAAAATTAACTGGCGGCCATATTGGATTTATTGTATTTATATAGATTACTAGAATGAAAATCGAATTATGCTAATTATAGAGATGGCCAAAATAGAAATTAACCGGCGTCTATATTGGATTTATGCTAATTGTAGAGATGGCCAAAATAGAATCAACTGGCGGCCACATTAAAATTATGCTTGTTATAGAGATTACCAAGATAAAATTAACCGGCGGCCATATTGAATTTATGCTAATTATAGAGATGGCCAATATAGAAATTAATCGGCGGCCATATTGAATTTATGCTAATTATAGAGATGGCCAAAATAGAAATTAACCGGCGTCTATATTGGATTTATGCTAATTGTAGAGATGGCCAAAATAGAATCAACTGGCGGCCACATTAAAATTATGCTTGTTATAGAGATGGCCAAAATAGAAATTAACCGGCGGCCATATTGAATTTATGCTAATTATAGAGATGGCCAATATAGAAATTAATCGGCGGCCATATTGAATTTATGCTAATTATAGAGATGGCCAAAATAGAATTAACCGGCGGCCATATTGGATTTATTGTATTTATATAGATTACCAGAATGAAATTCGAATTATGCTAATTATAGAGATGGCCAAAATATAATTAACCTGCGGCCATATTGGATTTATTGTATTTATATAGATTACTAGAATGAAAATCGAATTATGCTAATTATAGAGATGGCCAAAATAGAATTAATCGGCGGCTATATTGGATTTATGCTAATTATAGAGATGGCCAAAATAAAATTAACCCGAGGCCATATTGAATTTATGCTAATTATAGAGATGGCCAAAATAGAAATTAACCGGCGTCTATATTGGATTTATGCTAATTATAGAGATGGCCAAAATAGAATCAACTGGCGGCCACATTGAAATTATGCTTGTTATAAAGATTACCAAGATAAAATCAACCGGTGGCCATATTGGCATTATGCTAATTATAGAGATGGCCAAAATAGAATTAACCGGCGGCCATATTGGATTTAATGTACTTATATAGATTACCAAAATGAAATTGGAATTATGCTAATTATAGAGATGGCCAAAATAGAATTAACCGGCGGCCATATTGGATTTATTGGATTTATATAGATTACTAGAATGAAATTCGAATTATGCTAATTATACAGATGGCCAAAATATAATTAACCGGCGGCCATATTGGAATAATGCTAATTATAATTTATATAGATTACCAAAATAGAATTAATTAGCATTCATATTGGAATTTCACAATAACTATTATCCTTTTAGCCCGTCCCAAATCTTTTATCTCTATCTACATCTCGATCTTTTTCGAGTCATCAGTCCAATCGTAAAGATTTACATCAACTCCAGTTAAAAACCTTATTGCCCATTCACTTAACCCCCCCTCCCCCCCCCAAAAAAAAAAAAAAAAAAATCGTGTCATTTTTGTTATATTAAGAGAACATGCAATTATAAAATATAATATATGCAGCTGCTGATTGTTACCAGCTATATCCTGCTTGGGTAAATCAAGATTAGTCTCAAATTCGATTATATTTTGATAATATGGTATTATTTTGATGATTTATAGAAATCATTTCGATTCTACAGCATTGGTATTGTATTATTAGTATAGAGAAAGAAAAAATCGAAATCGATTCTACCGTTTTGATTTTTTATTTCGATATCTATTCTATTGTAATGATATTTTGTTATTATGCTTGTTTATAGAGATAGAGGTATAGAAGTATTTCTCACCCCTATTTCATTGTTCAATATTGATTCACCATCTATCTGGCAGTTGTATGTTTCTATTACTTTATATGGAGTTCAATATTTCTTTCGTATAAAACTGACGGATCTTAAACTCTGTGCAAATTGCAATGAATTGAAATCACTTGATAAATACCTTAAACACATACGAAAACCTTTGGGTTTAAACTCTCAATGTATTGAATGTGGGAGGTATTAAAAACAGGAACAATATCAAAAGTAACAAAGACAGATAAGAGTGTTATCTGAGTTTATTCAGAGAAATCCAAATTATAATAATATAAAAAGAAATAATTTTATAATACACAGTTACCTAAAAAAGACACATAGTACAGTCTAAAAAAAATGACGTCAATGAAACTTTTGTATATAACATAAACGAATATGACATTTTCATTAAAAGAGATAATACATATAGGGGCATTGCCTGTTAAATGAACTTTAATCTGTTTGACTTTCACCTTACATTGCATTACAATAAAGCACAACTGATAATTCACATAAGATTTTTGTTCACATATTAATTAATTTACTCCAGTCAATATATTTTCCCTGTTCTCTTTAAAAGCGTTGTCAAGAGAAATAAAAACTGGATGATAAGAAAGCTTTGAGGATTCAAACAAGGTCCCACATTTTACTTCTGAAAAGGAATCACAAAAAAGAAAGATTAATATGGGGGCGGGTGAAACCTTAGCTAGATATATATCAAATTTGAAATATATTGTACATGTATATGAAATAATGAGATACAATTTACATAAAGATAGTTTATAATAACTGCACAAAATTCTTTGTTTCAAGACAATTCTTTTGCACAGACACATTCTAGGATGCGTTTCGTCGTATTACGACTCATCAGTGTGGCTATAGAGTATGGATTTATTCAAGTGTCCACCATTCAGTTAAAATCGTTTTGTTCTGGATCGAAAGTCCAAAATGCTCATAAATACCATATGTAAACTATAGGCCGTCTTTTTTGGGCCATGTGATGAGGAAAAAAAAAGTAAAACATCTTGTGACAACTCGATTGATTTTAAAGGAAACGGCAGCAGGGGAAAGAAGCGAGAAAAGATAAGTGGCTAAATGTAAAATGAGTGACAGAGGCACTTAACAGCATCAAGGTATAGAGATGCGCAGAAGGTCATGATCGCCTACTGTAAAGAGCAGGGCCCCTAATTCATAGAGAATTTTCTATGAATAATCTAAGGATTGCCATGTTTTACAAAAAAAAAAAAAAAGGTACATCTAATAAAGGTAGTTGTAAGCTATATGTCTTTGTTGTTTCAACGTAGATTGTTACCGCATATGTTGGGCGCTGCTCTACATAAAATTATGTAT
Organism: Elysia crispata; assembly: GCA_033675545.1. NCBI lineage: Eukaryota > Metazoa > Mollusca > Gastropoda > Plakobranchidae > Elysia > Elysia crispata. Next base: position 9,177 of record JAWDGP010002252.1, read on the forward strand.
AGACAACCACTGCCATAAATACAGCACAGATTGCAAATATAACATCTCACTCCAGTTCTATAACATTTTCAAAGCTGGAAAATACAAAGGACTCAAAGCATACATAGTGAAAAAACAAGCAAACCATAAAACAAAGGAATGTATTCACAGACAACACTTTGCAGACATGAAATTTGCTTGAAAAAGAAAGACATGAATATTAGAAGATAAACATGTAAGTCTCACTTGTACATGAGGTGTAAGCTGACTACCTTTTATTGGTCCTGAACTACGCTGCTGTGTCACGTTGATTCCAATCTCGTCCTTCTTCAAAACTCAGTAGATGGTAAGGATTCCCTCTCAAAAGCACATTGTCTCAAGTTGTTTAGTCTGTGGCTGGTGATCTTCTCAAAATGAAGAAGAGGTTGAAGATCTGCGTCAGATTATCACTGAAGATGTTGAGAGGAGCATATAATTATGAATAGACAGGAATGAGTTACACAGAGAAGGGATAGGGAAGAAATATATATATATATATATATATATATATATATATATATATATATATATATATATACAGAGAGAGAGAGAGAGAGAGAGAGAGAGAGAGAGAGAGAGAGAGAGAGAGAGAGAGAGAGAGAGAGAGAGAGAGAGAGAGTGCCGAAAAACAACTCTAAGGCAAATACACATCTGGTAGCTATAGCAGAGGTAAAAGACACAGTAAAAAATCTGCAAACAATTTTCAAAGAGCTAAAAAACCAAATACATGCATTACAAAACTTCGCACGGAGACAGAAGAGATTGTTGTCTTCCTCTTTGGAGACTATGCTTTCTTGTCCTATGGCATTTCAGGAGCGACAGGGACATTCCGTGCCTGGTCTGTCTTGATTCCAAACAGAAAGTAAGGAACCTACCAAAAAGAGAGCACTACAATCTTTACACACAGATGCACAACAGTTTTTGGAGAGCGGTGGGAAAACAAATGCAGTTAAATGTTTTAACAATAAACTCAGACATCCATTCCTAGAAATAAAGATAGCAAACATAGCCCCTCCATATTTATATATTCTTCTTGGAATCACACTAAAACATCCCAATCTGATACAAAAGGAAGTCCAAAATAGAGATGAGATAATAGCCAAGCAGACACATTCAAATTACAGACGCAACTGGCTCAAAGCTGAAGAAAAAAAACAAATAGTACTTTCAAAAGGAACGCTATACTAGATGATGAGAGCAGAAGAAGAATGTGGAGAAAAGAGGCAAAGAGGAGTTGAAAAAAATTGAAGAGACAAAAATAAAGCTGTGGGCCCAATCCAAGAAAGCTCAGAGACAGTACTACAAAAACAAAATAGAAAGACAAGCATACCATGGTGGAAACTTTATAAGTCACCACTGAAGAAAATGATGACATTTTAGGAGTTGCGCTCCCTACCAAAGATATGTTTGACACACTTAACTCACATTTTGAAGGCATTCACTCTTTAACCTCAAAAGCCCAACCAGAGGAAACCACATTACAAGCAGAGATTGCAACTTCTGAATACATCAAATTTTACAGACAGTGCTTTCCCAATCGCATCATTGCCAAGCAGCACATTTTAAAAAAGAATAGCACTGATTTTATGCATAGGACAGGTTTTGGACTAGGCTTTCTTAGGGAGCAGGATGGGAACAACTTCACTCAACTGTTTCACGCTTGGCAAGAAGTGCAGCCATAAGAAATGATAAAAATAGAATGAAAAATATAATAGAAAACGTCTTGCTGTTGACAGCCCCAGAACTCAACTCCCTTATACCACAGACAAAACCCAGACAACAACAAAAATAGTTAATAATATACCCCACAAAAAAAATTTGAAAATGAAATTTTATTGGGAAATGACATCAGTATTGCATGTTTTGCAATTTTGTGTTAAAAAAGTAGTGTGAATTGCATTCCAGCTGCATGCCTTTTTCTACTGCGTGGGTAAAATTCCTGGGAAGAGACAGTGTCCACCCCTCCAATGTGAGCTGTCAGATAAGGGTGCTAGATTTATGGGCTTATGGCAAGTTGCTGACAAACTAAAAGTGAACAGAATTTGGCTCCATGTTGAGATACGCTGATGACACTGTATTAATTCCAGAAAATAAAGAAGACTTGCGACAATTATTAACGATTTTTGAAGAAGAGAGCAGAAAAAAAGGGTTGCAATTGAATAGCAAAAAGATAGAACTAATGGTGATTAGTCAACGTTATAGTCTCCTAGTCTCCGCACATCAACATCTTTATCAAAGGTAATAAACTCAAGCAAAGTGCTCTATTGAACCCATTCTGATGTATCAATACAAAGCTTGCACAATTTCAAAACAGTTACAAAAGAAACTGGAGACAACAAAATGAGATTCCACAAATCTCATGGACTGTAAAGAAATCAACCAAAACTGTTACAAGAAGCCGACACTACAAGATTCAGCATAAATAGAATAAGTAAACGCCAGGCAACCTTTTTTGGACATGTCAAGAGAAGAGAGAAAGTACAAAATCTTGTGACAACTGGAATGATTGTACCAAAACAGCATCAAAAGATGTTGGATGGACTTTCAAAGTAGGACGAGTGACAGAAGCACTGAAAGTGATGAGGGATAGAGATGTGTGGAAAGTCATGATCGGCAATGCTAAAGAGCACGGCACCTAACTGATTGATTGATGAGTTCAAAAGACAATTTTTCCTTCTGTTGAACTAGATTTGGATACAGGCGTCAATCTTGCCATTGGACTAAATTTCCCCTTCTCTTCATCTTTTATCATGCTTGTAATGGTACTAGATCTAGAGGTTTAACTACAATAACTCAACGCCTACATTAGAAATACTTTTTCAATTCTTTCAGCTTCCCTCTTCAAATATAATTTTTCTCTAACAATGATTTGAAATCTTGATACCTGAGGTTATTTGTTAAAAATATTTGTATACTGTGCCAGTTCAAGTAATCTATAAAATAAACATATCTTAAACAAAATGCAATCAGCACCATAAAAAATATACATTGTGATGTTTTAAAGAAAAGTCTTGCCATTTTTTTCCAATCTCATTTACAAGACAGCCCAATGTGTCTTCATAATGCGTGAAAAGCATATCAAGGAAAATTTGATAACAATGCCAATACTTCGAAAATGTTTGTGCTGTAAAAATTTGAAATTGATTCCACATAACTTGACAATCTGGTATGAATTTGATGCCTACTTTTGTTTTTAAATAAAGAAAACTATAAAAAAAAATATGACTGAGTATTTGTCCTCTCTGTTGTTGGAACTGAATGACACTTCTTAGACAATGTTTTAAATAATTAATGAGAGCCACAGAGGGTTTTTAAACAAGATTTCTCAATTAAAATCCATTAAAAAAAGTATCAGTTTAGTTAGCTTATGATATTTACACAACTGCTGCTTTCTGTGACTAAGACTGCTGGCTCTATATTTTCTCATTAAATCTCAACAGCCAAAAACCTTGTGGATTCGAAGAAAACCCTTTACTTTCTAATTTATCTTAAATATATATAAAAATTTAAAGGATAGAAATTGGTTTTGGTTCCTAGCCACAAGGTTGTTGATGCTAATGCGAACAAACCTGGAATCATTGACTTGTTTAAGTCTCACTCTTTGGGTCTCATAGGCCTGGAAGATGCCAAAGATGATCAGGATACCCTTGCAACCAAACACAACGCTTGGACGCAGTGAACAAGGACCCGGTTGTTGAGTAGCGGTAGAGAAGGTAGAGCTGGTCTTCTGCCTCTCCCACACATAAGGAAATGATCCTTCATCCCTCGGAAGTTATCATCATCTGTTGTAAAATAAATGTTGATGATAAATAAAAGCTATTTAAAACCTGTAATGAAGGTGCTTTATAAACCAAAAGCAAAACCACTATTCCACCAAAAAAAGTTTTTAAAAAATTTAATAAAATACAATGTAATTACAATAATACAATGTAAACATATGTAGTAGTAGTAATAATAATAATAATAATAATTAATAATAATAATAATAATAATAATTAATAATAATAATGATAATAATTTAAAAAAAAAAAAACCTTCACTGTGAACAATGATCTAGAGGCCAGACATGTGTACTTAAATTGTCTTGTACTTTCTTTTAAAGCAAATTGCATCCTATGACAAAATTATAGAAAAGTCTCATAAATATCATTTACTGATATATGATCGAAAATTGCTTTTGTTTTTAGTTACTGTCCAGACCATCCTTGATCTACAGACTACAGTACAAGTACAACTGTCAATTTAAGATTCTCGTAGATCTGAGCATTATGTACTACAATCTTGACTAAAACATTAGTGTTAGTACTTCTGCCTTGTGAGAAAATAAGATTTACTGTGTCTGTTTTAATATTGAATCAAATTAGATCTATAGATATTTGATTCATATCAAAACGTAAACACTTAACAAACGCAAAACAGCTGTCTACAAATTTTACAGAAATGCAGAAGTTAGACCTATTTTTTGAACCATTGCACAGGAGAGCCGATAGAAAATAATATTCTCGTGACGTCATAAGGTCAGCGAAGGTAAAGTAGTGAAGGTCACTCTTGAATGAGATTTGGCTGTTCCGTTTACCGACAAACAGTCGATAAGAAAATAAAACAGTTCTTATTACACATATATTAGCCAATATAATTAAATCAATTTATGTAAAGAAATAAAGTAGTATTAACTCACATAAAATGTCCTCCACATTGAGTGTTTGGGGATGCGAAGTGCGTTCTGCGATGGGTTCTCCACACATGCCGGACTGAGTCTGTTGACTAGACTGACCCGCCGTCATTTCGGGTCTCGGCAAGGGCTAAAATGGGTCTATGTGTCTGCGTTTGAACTCTTTTCGCTACATCCACAGGTTACACAATCAAATGATGTTTGTGAATTCTTTTAGAAAAATGGATGGCCTTCCTTTTGGTACTACACAAGCCGGGAAATGTTCCTTGAAACCATTAAAAATTCTAAATTTTCGTCTTCTTCTCGAAGTTTCTTATCCTTCTTCACGGCGTGCCTCGTTGTGTGTGGTATCAAAAGAAAGCAGCATTACTGCCCTTTAATGTGTTTCAAACCGTATAAAAATATCTTTCTTGTGGTAAGAGCGATAGTCATTTGAAGAGAGCTAGGTCGGATCGGCCGAGCTCGGCGCTGCCGCGAATCGGACAATAATTTACAAAACACTGACACCTTTCACACGCTCTTTAATAGACCTATCGGATATTTTTTCATGCCAAAGTTATATAAAAGAAAAGACGATAAATAACACAACATTTTGATATGGTTTTTATTGAAAAAATATTATTAATGACGATAATACAACACTTTAAAAAAAGGGTAGATCTACGTTTTTCATGCCCGGCCGACCATTTTCCAGTCGGCTAACAGCTGAGTTTGGAATACCTAGTAGAAGTAATAGCGGTAATAGTAATACTAGTAGTAGTAGTAGTAGTAGTAGCAGCAGCAGCAGCAGCAGCAGCAGCAGTAGTAGTAGTAGTAGTAGTAGTAGTAGTAGTAGTAGTAGTAGTAGTAGTACTATTGTCGTTGTTGTGGTTGTCACAAAGTCGCACCGTTGTAGCCCATAGTCTGCAAACCCCGTGAGACAATGTAACGTCCCAAAGTTCAAAATTAGACCAGGTACATGTACTACAAATTGAAGTTTGAGATATTAAGAGGACCTCTGACAACACGCGCTAAGAGGACCTCTGACAACACGCGCTAAGAGTACACTTGACAACAAGGTTTGGAATAATATTTATTAATTTTATACTTGATATTGGTAGGTGTTTGTGTACCACAGCGAGGCGTGCACTGTTTGCTTTGGAATTTAAATTACAACGACAACATAGAAAGAGTAGGCCTACCAATAAAAATTCAGACCTGATATTTATAAAACGTTACAATAATTAGATATAAACTTAAGTTAAAATATAATGACTTTAACATTTCAAGGAGAGGACAACTAATCTGTGGAATTTTTTATAATTATGTAATACATATAGTAGCTAATTACCTATAATAATAATAATTAAGATTATAAAATCAGAAGGGATAGATCTAAAACTAAGTATAGGATGGGCGGTCTTGCCTTACTATCTAGAAAGAATAACAAAAAGCGAGAAGAAAATTCTGGTGGCTGTGTAAACTCTTGACAATGTATTATTCATATCCTCTTGGAAAATTATTATTTAAAGTGTTCTTGATGTTTAATTATAGCGTTCTTGATCCTAGGATGGGACTTTGAACTCGAGGCCTCAGCATCAGCTACAGCAGCATCCAGAGAGGTGATTTTTCAGAAAAATGGACAGGTTCAAGGGTCCAGTGAGTAGTGCTCATGTAATCAACAGGAAATCTTTTTGAAACTTTGCTTCAACATCGACAGGTGAGCAGGCACCAGCTACACGTACTCGTCAAGGCTAATTTATAAATCTTTTGTTCTGCCTCTCAGGACTTCTGTCCTGCGCCGACCGGCTCTATTCTAAATAAAATAGAGTTGAAACTAGTAAAGTCAGGAACACAAATTGTTGGCATGAAAATGCTACTAAAACGGCACAAGTAAAACTTGTTACGCCCGTTATGTTACGTATGAAGAATAAAATACTAAATAGGCTAAACGTTACTATGCAAGCGCGTAAGATTAACAAGCGTTATAATAGAACTGGTGGCTTTATTTCTTGACCATCTTACTCGTATTAAGATCATAAAGTTGAAGAAACACGAAACAGAATTACTCTCAATGAGTTGCGACTGAGATCTCTTTTTAGTTATAACTATTCTCAACGCACGAAGGAAATTCTTAAGAAAAAGTATATTTTCAATCACCAATCTATTCAGAGCCACAAGTAGAAATCGGACTTCACCCACAGCTCTTCACAACTTAAGACAAAAATTACTGATGAGGGGAAGAGAACACACGCACAGTGCGACTTGTCTACCTCGCTGCTTCAACTCGGACTGAGAAGATGTTCTAAAATTCGTGGGTAATAAATTTCCCCAGACATTTCCTACTTTTCCCTATTTATAATAATTATAATTAAAGAACAACAGTGATCCGGTTTTTTGGGAAGATAAACTTTAAATCTGATACAATTACAACACAGTGACATTTAGCTGAGATCGATTTTCAGGTTGGTGTTACCAGGGAAGATGGTATCTTGCTTTTGGAACTCGCTCCCATAGAAACTGGTGCATTTTGGATTACATACTTATCCAAAGTTAGCCACATAAAAGAAACTCTCCTTGCTATAGATCTACATTGCTTTAAAATTATGAACTAGAAAAGTCAGGGAGACCCCGTTCCGTGAAGGCATTTATCTCTAGTTAATAGATCAGTGCCCAAAGGCCCGAGGAGTGTAACGCGTGATTCTGTACAAGTGAAATTAAAGTAGCGCTTTGTGACAGCACTACTATCTCCTAAAACAAATCCTAGAGCTACTTTAAACAACCTGGAAAGACATAAATTTTTCATATCGATCTCGTAGAATTTAATGTTTTGTATCCAATACATATATCTAACAATAAATCATAATATACATAGGAGTTACAAATAATTCAAGTAGGTTTACTGAAAAGGTAATTCAAATGGATGAGGATCGTTTCTTTTTTTTCCTTTTATTTTTTTTTTGGCTCTTTGGTCAAATTTTTAATCAGCCATATATTACAACTTACAAAATATGAAACGTCAATTACTATTAACACAATCACGCCCATATACACTAAGATCAACTCAAAAGATGGAGAAAATAGCCCTCTTTATTGTTCAAGAAACAACATAGATAACAGAAATTATATAAAAAGATTTCCTACATTTAGCTTTGAAACAGATCTATAAAGTATACAGCAACAGCTCACTTTTTACTTTTTTGAAACTTTAGAAAATTATTTTTAGCTTTAAATAGTCATACTCTATGGCTGTCGAAATTTAATCATCATTCTATTACTTTTGGTTTCAGATCATTTAAAAAAATGGATGGCAAATTTTGCCTAAAACTAAAATTAAAAAAAAATTCAGCTTATCAACATTATTTACCAATTTCTATGAAGTTATTAAAAAATCAAATACAAATATTTGTGAAGGGGTAAGCAATGCAGATAATAAGACAAGAAATGACAATAGAACAATATAGTTACTTTTGATAAATGTAATGAAAATAATAATAATTAATAATAACAATAATAATAATAATAATAATAATAATAATAATAATAATAATAATAATAATAATAATAATAATAATAATAATAATAATAATAATAATAATAGAATGAAGGCAGTCAAAATAGTACTTAAGTGTAATTTTTTTACTTGGTCAGATAA